>CAJUYI010000490.1:25261-63017 GCA_910591695.1 Galerucella pusilla
TACGCAGTAGTTTATTTTGGAGTGTAGCTTTAACGGAACATTAGAATTTTATTAAGACATTGTCCTCCAAAATGTTCTAATCCAATTTTGCGTTTTGCAAGAAATGTTAATCAAATTTAAAATTCCATTAAAGTTAAATTGCAGTCTTGAGTGAAACCAAATTTAAACAAGAGTATTTCAATTCTATTCTCATTTCTATCGGGAGTTTACTTCATTTTTGAGTGTGTTTTGTGTACTTAGAATTATATCCTGCCCAATATTTGCTTTTCATTCAGTGTCCTATCGAAGTCGATTTTGAAATAAATGGGAAGGTATATAAAAAATAATATTCAATTAGCTGTTCAAACAAGAATGCTGTTGGTTTGGTTTTATGGTTGAGAAATTCGTGGAATGTTTAAATTCCATCCATTCACTTCCCTAACTCGGATTTATTATTAAAGAGTATAAAAAATTTCGTGCATTTTAGATGGGCCATACGATTATTGTTGTTACAAGCTCCAGCCAATTTATTATGAAATCATAAAAAGTCCTGAACGGCTCCGTGTGTGCAAAAATTAAACTAAACCTCGCACTAGAGCTATAAATGTCATATTACTGTCAATATAAAAGGATAAAAGTTATAATGTAATTTACACAAACTATCAAAGGAAAACTTTAGAATTTCTCAAGCCATTAAATTTCAAAAGTTTAGGAAATAACTCCTCTCGTTCACAACTTATAGAACAAAAAGGCATTATGAGCAGCTATACTTTTCGTGTTAGCTGTTCGTTTTGAAAAGTTTGAATATAGTCCATTACTTTTATCTTTAATTCTCTTGATAGTTGAGCAAATTTTCAATTTTCACATGGTGGTTTCGGAAGAATTATTTTTTTTAATGACAAAGCTTCTAAACAGAGTTATATTTTTTTCATGTCTAAGATTTATAAGAAGAATGTTGGAAAAAACAAAGCTTTAATAAAAATAGTAAAAGTAGTTCTAAGTTATGCTGCAATAAAGACAACCTCTTCTACTTTAGTTCTAGAAAGTTGAAAAATATGTCTCTTTGAAATATAGCTGCGTTATCCTTTTTCATCCTCCATTTAATTTATTTATGCTCTTTTTAAATGGAATGGAACTTTTTGAAATATTAAATTTTAGCTGATACAAAAATATAGAATTTAGGCCAGTCAATCCAAAGGTACATAATAAAATGTTTTTAATTCTTCTTCCAGGCGTTGAATTATTTGGATTCTTCTATCCTGCTTTCATTTCATCCTAATCCTTTATTTCAATTTACAATCCTCTCCGCTTTATTCAAATTCCAATTATTCTTTTAATACATTTATCGTGTATCAATATTTGCTTTAATTCACTTCTTATTTTGATTCTATCATCATTAATTTCATTTCAATTGCAATCATCGAAGATCTCTCTAGAGTTTATTTAGCGTTCAATTCAAATCAAGAACAAGCAGAGAACATTTCTTGTTCGACGAAATTTTCTTTTAAAACTTCTTTGACATTTTTAACAATAGATGTGTAAGTATTTTGAATGTGCTGTCTTTTTTTATTTCACATTCACATGTTCGTTTGACTTGAAGGTTATAAAATGAGACATTAAATTGGATTACGTCAAGTCTGTGTAACTTTTCACGTCAAAAAATAGAATTGCAAAACATGTTTGCATGCAAAAGTTTTGTGTTGAAGGAACTTTAATATGACGCAGGGTTAGTCTTGTGGAGCTGAACCGGGTGGGAAAATGAGAACAGCCGGTCGATCATCTGTTGGGAAAAATCATAAAAATTATTCACAGAACTGTAAGCCAACCACTAGAGGACGTGATTGGATTTATCCCAACTGTCCTTATTGGTAGGACTGGGCTTAGAGTGTAGAGTGTAGAGTAGGCTCTTAGAGTGTTTTCGAACGTGTAATAGTTTTTATAAAGATGGATAATTACAATATTGAGATACCCTTTGGCATAAAATAAAACAATAAGTAAATTCCCCGAAATTAACACGTTAACGGATACTTTTTTAAGCCGCTTAATTGCAATTAGACACTAGTGGTTTGGATTATGTTTGGTGTCACTTGGTGCACACAATTTATTGCTATATTTTTAGGATGGGTAATATCGATTGTTTTGATCTTTATATAAAACTTATCCATGCCTTTCCACTAGACCTTGACGACCCCTATAGTAATAAATACATTATACCTACAACCAATCCAATATTTTCTCTCATATAAGGTTAAATGGATAGAACAATTTATCATAGTCAGGATTAAAAGGAAATTAATTATAAATGTTACAACGAATAGAATACTTACATCGTTACATCGTCTCCTTCTCCGAATATGCTTCTGACTGGTACATAAATGAGTGTTGTAAGCAACGGGGTACCCCATCCTATTAATATCATGCCTTTTAACAGATTCCTTTGGGAAATAAAGGCCCAGACAAGGACAGTGTGTAAGTAGAGACCCTCGCACAGCATCCAAGAATAATTTGAGATGAGACAGGTGTAAAGAATTGTGTGGAGCGATTTGCAAATTGCCTGAAACAAATTCAACAAATATCTAATTGAGTTAAAATGATAATTTTGAAGTACAAGTGGTATTATTTGTACCTACAAAGTACAGGAAAAGGTTAATCAATAGCAGTAGGTGTCAATGTCTTAACATGGAACCAGACAAATGCAATTAAGAAGGGGTTAATGTGTAAGCGTAAATCTTAAAATTTGAAATGACGTGTGCAATGAATACTTAATGTCAATAATTCTAGTAACTTTTGGCCTGTTACTATTCCATTCCAGTGGAAATAGCACTCATAAGAATAAAGAGATACAACTAACTAGAGCTATTACAAAAGGCTAATGAAAAATATACATAAACAATTAAACAAATATGAACAAAACTGAATGAAACTGACATCTGACATAACTACTGAAAGGATGACAGAAATAGAATGGCAATTTACCAAATACTTCTCCTTTGGCAATAAAACAAGGATTTTTCTATCTCGTGTGTGGCTCTTGAATTCAATTGTATGAGTATTGCTTGAGGAACAGCTCATGTTGTCATAAACACAGATACATAAATCAAGCTTTGAAAATTACGTATTTATTTCAAATCGTCTGCTATATACATAGCCATTCCGGAGTTGAATTTGCATAAAAGCAAATAGCATTCGGTCAGCGTTACCTTTTCATAGTGAAATTCTATGGAATTTTGATATGATTGATAGTAGACTCGGTGAAATAGACATGTTGTATTCAATTCGGGAGCGAAAAACGTCCAGCAATAATTTGAAATAGAATAGATGTTTGTGTAATCGGTTTAAAAGAGACATATATAACTTCATATTATAATGCAATCAAGAATGTTTGCTCGTATGTACGTTACTCGATGTCGGGAGAATGTAATCACAATCAAATGTGAATGTTTGAACCGGATTTAACGGTAGAATCCACCTGATAACGGGTCAATTCTAATATGAGTGGTCAACAATTGAAGGCACACTGAAAAATTTAGTTTCACGATCCGTTGATTTAAATTTTGATTTTAAATATTTTCAAGAAATTCGTCGAATGGATTCTTAAGTAGTCGAGTGATATACATTTGTTGGAATAAACATGAAATCTTCAAAGTGATTTTGATTGAAACGTAAAAAAAAATCTATCGAATACCACACGAGAATTAAATGAACTTATAATAATTCTCCAGACCTTTTCTTAAACTTTTCGCCATTTTGAAATAAATGAGCCTATTAAATTCCATCTACAAAAACCTCTGTGCTTTGCTTTTTTTATTCATAACTCACATTAAAAAATTCTAACGCGACCTCTATATCTACTTTTTTTCACTTTTAAGTACCATTATTTCAAATGTTTGTTCTCCCAGTGAAGAACCCGAGGTTTTAATTGGAAATTGATTAGGAGATTCCCGTGCTGGTTGATTATATTAGCGGGTACAAAGCGAAGTCCCAATTCTATACTGTCTAATTAACCTACAAGAAGTGTTGACGAAAATTCACAACGTTCGGTTCTTCGACAATGTTAAATTAATCCCGTTCAAAAATCAACCCGTCAATATAACCAAACATAAGAGCGGAAAAGCTGTAATTGAATTTAATTTAATTTGATCTATGGAGATATTTTAGTATCAGCGACAAGGTGGTGGTAGATAAAGGAGACGAAACAATATCTGTTGTTTTGTTTGGCAAGTTGTACACCATCTGTGAAAAAATTTCAACTTTATAACTATAATGGTTCATCAGATAACAAATTCCTATCGACCTTCAATTTTTAGCCCCATTAAACTTCATTGAAATAGGAAGTTGTAATGAATTCTTGCATGGGGAGGAGTCAATAACTGCCACCTACAAAAATTAAATGTTATTTAAAAATGGATAATGAGAATAATTTTTCGAAAAAATATCACTTTTTCTAGTCAAGATATTTATAATCTAAGTGGTTTCATGGATGCTAGACAAATTTATTGTATGAAAATGTTGTTGTACTTTCATAAAAATAAAAATCAACTGATTTGTCCAGAACACCTTCATGAAACTCGTTATAAGAAAAATGTATATATCCTACCTAGACGAGATAAAGCTATAGTTGTTTTGAATACTTGGGTCCTAAACTTTATAATCAAGTTCCTATAGAATTCAAAAACTTGAGAAATTTTGAAAATTTTAAATCAAAAATTAAAAATTGGATATTAACTCTAAATGAAGATATGTTAAATAAAATGATCAATAACCAGTAATATCCACTGCTTACCACACATAATGTAAAAAACAAAACCCGATGATGTCCTAAGAATACGATGATGTCCTAAAAACCCGATGATGTCCTAAAAAACCCGATGATGTCCTAAAAACCCGATGATGTCCTAACACCAAAATATACATGTGTCTTAAATTAATGTAACCATCATTTATGAGCATATCACGTACAAGCTGTAAGAAGCGTCCAGCTTCTTACAGCTTCAGTAATTTTTAATTGTTTGTTTACATTTACTTAACCTGTACTATTTTATATTTTTTATATTTAGTAAATAAACATTATTATTATTATTAGGAAGAATGTATTTGCAGCGATGCTTATATAACAAAGAACAAAAATAAATATTATTTTCTACCATTTAGTGTATTACGTTGTGGTGAGTCTCTAAGCACATTATCTTTAAGTGAGAACCCCAAATCCTCAGGTCGTGTGCATAAATCATGGACGTGTGTGAAATAGAGCCTGTCGGTCGATGGACAAGAAAAACGTAATATAAAGGGTAACAAATGGATTGGTTCGTATTTTTCTGAACTATTTGCGAACGACAGAACAAAAAAGACAAAAAAATTCACGCAGAAGGAAAAGCTTTTTTTAAAAGAGCCGACAAGTATTTTTATTACGTTCGGATACTGTTATTTGAAATACAGAGTGGTCAAATAAAAAGGAAATGTATCAACATCAACGTCAGGTATTTTTATTACGTTTGGATACTGTTCTTTAAACTTAAAATGAGAGAATTCAAAATTCAGCTCTGAATACGTGACTCAACTCTACGACAACTATTAATGATATGCACTTACTTCTTCATCATTGAAGCGTGGATACGCCCAATGCTATTTGAATTTTAAAAAAGTTTTCATTGTTCCAGCCCTTTTACATAACTTGGGTGGCTATGACGCGCATTTTGTTATTAGGAAATGAGGAAAATATATAAGTTTTACCCAAGATGACTCTGAAAATGGCATCAACTTTAAGGAGTATAGACTAAAATTAGAATTACTTAGAGAGATTTATATGATTATGTTTATTGAGAGGGGTATTCGGGGAGGTATATCTGTTCACTAAAATCGATATTCTAAAACCAGCAATAAATACATGGAGGAGCAGTATGACCCTCAAAAGCCCCCCAAGTACTTTATGTACCTAAATGTGAATAATCCTTATGAGTGGCCAATGTCAGAATTCCTCCCTTGTATTGAAGCGGCTTAAATAAATAAAAGGTTACTTCACTGTTAGGAAATGTATGTGAAATAAGCAGTCGGGAAATGGATATATTCAAATTTATTCCACGGATGCTATGCATTTGTGACAAGTTATTATGTTGTCCCATATTTTCTAAGCCAAAAAATTTTGGAATCCCATTTCTTGTTGACATTTACTTTTTGTCACTGGATTGTTTCGTTCATATTAATGCTCTAAGCCTACAGAATGAATCACGGAACTAAGGGAAGAATGTTTATGACGAAACAGTGAAATTTTCAAAAGTTACGAGTAATTGTAATAGTTTTTCGCTTCAAAAGATTAATCCAGCAAACGTTTTGCTCCCACTGAGAAATGAATAACAAGAATTTAAACTGATGGTTATAAATGGATCAAACTGAAACTAACATTATTTGAAGATGAAAGACTGTAATCATACTAAACTGACGATAGCTACAAAAGTATTGACTCAAGAAGCACTGCTTTATTTCAGGTTGCAATTGAATTACAAACTACTAACTAATCGATTGCTTAGACAATTCAGTTGCAGGCTCTTATCCCTTTATGTTGGCAAAGTAATATTTTCAAAATTGCAATCGATCTATAAGAAGTGATTAATGTTGACACGATTAATTAATCGGTTTTAAGATGATTGAGAATAAATTGAAACTTCTTGAATACAAAGTAATTTATTTTGAAATGCCATACATTAAACAGGATTACTTCAATTGCGAGATTAATGTACAGATGAGGACAATGAACTTTTATATACGATTTGTTAGTTTTAGTCGATTTAAAGAGTTCTGTCAACAACAAATACAGATTAAATTGTTTTGAACTTCAACTACTTAACAAGCAAGCAATCTTGCAAGGGTTTTACAGGGCCGCACTAAGAAATGCTAGCGCAGTAGGCAAACATTTTTTAGCACCCCTAGTTCTTAAATGTTTCTTATTTTTTTCAAGAGGTAGCAGTTTAAATAAAACGTTCGTATTGAAAAGAAAAATTCTTTATTATAAAAAAAACAAAAACACTTCAGTAACAAAACAAAAACGGAAAAAATAGATAAATTGCTAACTACACCGCAACTTTTCGTACTTTGGCCCTGGAAAAATTAACAATCAATTTATTATATTGAAATTGTTTGTTCGTTTTTCGTTGATTAATATTATAGCCATGTTGCTTAATTTTTTCTTGCATATGAAAGATTCTTCACAAGGCACTGAAGATACGAGAAGTGTCAGAAAAATTCTGTATGCAATTGTTATATTTGTCTAACTAGTTGTCACATCAAATGTAATATTGCTTTGACAATCTCATAACTACAGCAGTCAGCAATTATTAGCTCTAAATATAACACACAACCATCGATGTCTTTATTATACTTTGAAGCAAAATCAGACAAGGATTATTTTAATACTTCATCAGTCTTTTAAATCAAAAAGCTCACCGAAAGAAATTCGAAGACGTCAGTCCCTACTTTCATTTTGTCGAATCGCGATCCAAGCTGGTTACAAATATGTTGGATTACTTCTAAGAAATTTACTAGGAATTTGTCCTTCTCAGTAAATGATCCTCCTTGATCCTCGTGTTTTACGAAAACTTTGGTTTCACGCTTTTCTTCAAGTTCTGGCACAATATCTGACTTATTGCACCTTTCCACAAGCTCTTTTCGTGAATGAAATTGAACTTAGAATTTAGAATTTCTGAAATGGCCAATGTCGTTTTTTAATGCTTTTAATAGCGTTTTTGCAGTTGTATTCTGTCGAAATGGTTCTTAATAATGAAGAAAACTCTCGAGTATTGTAGATTGTAGTGTGGACTACAACACAATTGAGAGCTTCTTTATTCTGGCATCCGGGTCAATCGCTCATCCCTTTCCCCCCCTCCCCCTTAGTGCTGCACTGGGCTTTTATAACAGCAAAACTATTCTTCTTAGAAAGTTCATTATTCATTCAGCTTGTTGGCAATTAAACTTTCAGTTTAGGTGACTTTTGGAGATATGGAGATTTCACTCTAAAGTAGAATGAGATCTTGAAATCGATAGTTTCAAAGATATGTTTTGTTAGATGTTAACATTGCTGTTTCGAGGTAAGTAATTCGTTTTCAAATTTGAATAATCAACGGGATGGCGTGAGGTTCATTTGTCTGTCTATTTCAATTGGTTATCTATTACTACATTGATTTGTGTGCAAAATACCTGGATACATTCCCAACCGAATATCCAAATTATGTATTATGCATTTAAAGTACATAATTTGCAGCAATATACATATAATTTTAAAAAACTTGAAATACATCATTTAGCATTTGTTTTAAAATTTCATTTATTTCATACAGGATGATGGATAGTTAACACGCTTTATTAACACCCTATATGTATGTTATTATGTTTGTATATTTGTATGTTTGTAGCCAACTCCTTTGGACTCGATTTTGACCCACTTTAAACGAACAGATTTAATCCAAATTTAAGCACCGATGACAATACAATAAAGTAGTAAACTATAGGGTGTTTCATTTATAATGCAGCCTTTAAACTTGATTTTTATCTACTTTATGTATAAGTGAAGTGGAAAGCACCTCACGCTATTACCATATTGACATTAATTTAAAAAAAGCGCCGGTAGTCGTCATAAAGTTAACATAAAAACCCACAAATAACAAAATCCAAACAAACTAACTATTAAAGATAATTGGTTGTTTAATTGCCGAAGAACTTTCGCAAAGCAAGCAGTTCCAGATAAAATCGATTCCCAGGAAACGGATATGGGAAGAGATCTCGAGATATAGTTGTCGTAGAAGATATAGTATCAGAGAAATTGGGGTGGATGGAGCTTTGCGTGACAAGGTTACCTTAACTTTATGGGATAAAAAGTGTGCGTGATTTTATGAAACATTTCTCAGAGGAATTTACCGGTGTACGGTATTTGAAGATTTATTAAATTAAAACATTCTTGATTTTTGTTAAATACTTCTGGGTTTGTGGATCTTAGGAGCCCTGCAATCATATAATTATAATAAGTCACCGTATTTTCTCTTCTAGAAAATAATTGGATGAAATTTAGAAAATATGTCCTTTGAAATTATACCAGCACGCCTCTGTCTTTATGCTGGAGTGAAAATCTCAATTAGAACAACTCTGTTTGCGTTAAAGTGTTGATAATATTTTCAGTAAGTTTGTTCCTTATTCCAGCTTTTTGCTCACCTGCTTATTTAGCAGAGAGAAAGAGAGAGTAATTTTTTGTGCAGCGAACCAAATGAGACTTACATGAATTTTAAAGTCAGAGTGGTTTGTTATACTTTTAATGCGGATGTAACGAGAAAACTTCAGTTACATCAGAAAAACCATTATGTTTAATTTCCGTTTTTATTTGTACGACACAGTTTGAGAGGATTTTTACTGGAAACGTGAAAATTTAATAAAATCATATATTTCTTCGAGGACTTACATGAAATTGGTTTTAAAATTTGCGGTATTATATTTTCCTTCTTCTCAGATAGTAATGAAATGAATACGTCCCCAGATGAATATCACATTTTGGAAGCGATATACCGCATATACCTACTTAACGGTTGTTATGAGTGGATGAGAGCGTCTTTAATACATTTTTTTAATAAAATCATCATTTCCTTTATTCATCCAACTGTTAACAAATAGAATAGGGAGAGCGATATTGAGAATCAACCCCAGTAAAAAGGTAAAAACTAAAAAAATTAATATCACGGGCATCTATTCATTTTCACGTAAGAGGATAGTTGACCTAGGGTAGATGTATATATGCTGATGAAGTATACAAGTAGGTAATCACATCAATAGTTTCACATTAATAGTATCACAATTGTGTAGTTCATTGTCAATCATCTATATTAGATTTTATTTATAACAGAAATAGTGTAATTAGTTTAGTTATATTATGAACATTATTCCAGTAAAGCATGTAGTTTAAGTAAAGCTCTTTTATTAGTACATGGTAATAGAATTAACATTTAAAGTGAACTAAAACATATTACATGGTGTCAGGTGTGGGGTATCGAGACTCTGTTTCTGTCAGACTTCTTGAACAAAAAGCTATGGGTTTACCATCCTGTAACAAACATCCACCCATTCCAAACTGACTAGCATCCGCTTGAATTTCAATGCTTTCGTTACTGTCAAATATTTGTAAGTTTGGTATTTTACAAATGAGTGTTTTTACTTTATTAAATGCATACTCATGACCTGGTGTCCATTCCCAAGGTACATGATTTTTTATTAAGTTTTTTAGTGGTCCCACAATATCTGATAAATCAAACAGAGTCTCGATACCCCACACCTGTCACCATGTAATATGTTTTAGAATACTTTAAATGGTAATTCTATTACCATGTACTAATAAAAGAACTTTACTTAAACTCTTTATTCTAAAAATATGTGCCACGTGTACAATCTCTAAAGACTAACTTAACCTAAGTGACAAGTGACCTGTCCATCGATCTGATTTGATCGTGACAGATGATGGTATTATTTCAGTGGCTTGTACAGCCACTGTTACAGTATCCCTCAGACTTTCGTATTTAGTATGCATGACGTGCACTTTGATAAATAAATTAATATTGAAACCTACCCAGTAACTAACTTTAGAAAAAATATATTGAACTCAAACATAATTAACCTTCAGAAGCAATACACCGAAAATTGCTTCGCTACGAATATGTCTAGTTTATTTAAAAAATCACAAAATCAAAGTAATCTACACAATACAACATAAAATGATAATAGACTCCAATCTGGGCATCGCAAAGCTAGCTTTTCTATACTCTTTAATTTGTTACCGCCTCCGCCTCCGCCTGCGCCGTCTCGAAAGATTTTCGTCTTGTTAGTTGACTTACAAAAAAGTTCATGTCTTTGATAGGGTTAATAACTTGGTTTCTTTGGCACTTAAACTTTATTATTATGTATCTACAATCAATATTAGAAATGATCAAGAAAACACAGTTATTAACTGAAAATACTACGTTTATTTCAATGCTTATAGTTTGATATGAAAACTATTTCCTGAAAATAGAAGCTAACGAAAACAAAAGTGCTTATCTTTTGATATTCATTAATTTAAAAAATAATGTTGATAGAAAAAATCCAAGGAAACAAGCACATTAAAGAATTAACGTTTAATCATATTGTTAATAATAAAAAGTTTCTTTTCTAATTATTATCACTACATACTTAGCACTTTAGCTTTTTTATAGATAAACGTGGCAATATCGAATGTCTTCGCGACTGCATTCCTTTCACGGCTTCAGATAAACTTGCCAAAGTATAGACACTATCTAATGCAGCGGAAGTAACTAATAATCCATTTCTCGTTCGAAATTCTTGTACAAGTTCTTAAAAATATGGTATTGCTCATTGGATGAAAAATTGCAAGAATTATAACTAGTTCTAGAAGCCGTGCGTTTATCCCAAAATATCCAGGACGCGTCAATTGATAATTATTAGCAATAAAGATGATCAATGGAAATTTTCTTACGCCACAGAGGCCAATGAGGGGCCTGTAGCAAACAGTACGTTATCAACAAAGTCGTCGAGTGTAGTAGATCTGTTTACTTCGTCTTGATGTCTGTTGCTGATGCTTCTCAGCCGGTCAGATTTTTAGATCTTGCCTCAATATCTGAAAATGTGGATCGCATTGCTTGGACGTTGCCATGCAATAATTCATAAAAGGGGTAGAAGCATAGTCTAAGGACATGCAAAATATTTTTTGGGTCATAAAGTTCAGGTAGACATGCCTAAGGGTCTCATGCTTTAGGCTTTAAGGACATTTTGCAGCAGCAGAAAAAATAATTATTTTTAAAGAAAAATGTTTATATTCTTGGTGGAAATAGTGATTTTAAATTTCTCCTTGAAATAAATAAATATATTATATATATTTTACCTGGTTAGCAAATAGCAATTCAGTCTCGTCAAACATCAGATAGTACCATACCAGCCACAAGAAATTATTTAGTGCAAACGATGCAAACAAATTCATGTGTATCAGAATACGGGCACATCTTAAGGTCCTGTAACAAAAAATATCAAATTTAAAACGAATAATGGTTTATCAAAAACTGTATCCCACTTTTCAGTCAGTAAAATAAAAATTATAAGCTTTTGGATATTTTTATAATCCATAATATTTGAAAGTGAAACGAATAGGTTTGGAGGTTTTCTTTATGAGCAAAATTTCATATTGGGGATTAAGAACTTTCGATACATAACCGAAAGCCTTCTAGTAAAATAAGGATTCAGTCCAGAATCTCATTCAGCTGTAACATCCGGGTGCCTACGAGTTTCAGTACTTTTAGGTTCTATAGTTTATTTACGATAAAAAGACGATGACGTTGCAAAACAAAATATTGTGATGTTGCCAAGCTGTAGTTTTTTTCTTTATCTAACGAAAACTAGAAGAGTGACTCTGATGTTGGATTGACAGTTATTAATAATAATGAATACAAATGGCGAATACCATTATTACGCCTCTTACATAAGTAAGCGGAAGAAGTGGGACCCCATTTCGATATTCTCGTTCAAAATACCTTAACAAAGATGTTACCATCTCTTGACATTTACTGTTCAGCTGCTTCGGCATTATATTAACTACATACTGCAGATTTGCCTGAATAATTAGTTACGAAAATAACTGTTTTTTCAATCTTAAAAAAGCAATGAATTTAAAGGCACCGAAAAAAATTGTAAATATTAAACAATGATCGAATGTCAATAAACGTGAAAACAAACTGGGGAATTTTACCAGTTGGTCTGACAACGTCTTAAAGTTTTGCCAACCCGTTAGCTGTAAATTGCCCTGGCTGTTGAGGATAAATTGTATTCACGGTTAGTAAATTAATATTTATTCTGATAAGCAAGAAAGTAACTGAAAAAGACATCATCGTTTTTTTATCGTAAAAAACCTATATACTAGAAGTTGGTGAAGAGCCGTAAAGGTTGATCGAGTGAGATGTAATGATAATTTTTATTCAGTTCCATTGGCCATAGCTTTATAATGATTAATCACGATGTACAGAATTTTTTGTTTCGAAAATTCTCGCGATATCCCACATATTTTTCCAATAAAAGTATAACATCATTTTCCAGTCCCTTTATGATAATAAAAATTTCATAAACCAATACATCTCGACAGTTGATTTATGGATGCCCCCAAGATAAATAATTAATAGCTGTATCTAATCCATTGGCTCTACAAAGTCGTCGGAAAATTGAATGAGTTTGTTGGAGGCTTCGCTTGAATATACCCCGGACTAAACTCATTCAGCATAAGCTTTATTGGGATATAAACGGCTTAGAAGATATATATTTTCGATACACTCTCATCAATTTTATTTACGTTTTATATACAAACATTTACGTTACGTGGGAACGTAAATTTTATGTTTGGTTTCGAGATTAAACGACATTAGTTGTAGGGATGTCGCTATTATCCAATTTCTAGCAAATCCTTCACTGGGGTAAATTGATTAATGTGATTCCAACTTTATCACCAGTACTATATACTTTCCTCTCCAGTATGGGAAGTATCAGATTCCTTCCTTTTATAAGGGAGGAAAGTGTGTACTTTCTATAGGAATAAATAAAATAAATTGAACGTCAATGGATATCAAAGCTGTTTGTTAAATTTTCATATTTTTAAAACTTTAGCACTTTATGTTAGGTTGGTCTGACCGTTACGTTACTTGGAGCGAGGGAGGTCGCGACGCAAAAGATCTGTCCGTTACGTTACGTTGTTCCGTTGTGTGCCTTGAGCGCGTGGGCTGTCGCGCTCTCTCCTCTCTATCTCAGAGCTAGTCTGCCGGCGCAAAATGTTGATTGTCAGCATACATTGTAGTATTAATTGAAGTTAATAAAATACTTAATATGTACTTTGTGCCAATCAACTTAATGATAAGATTTTAATAATAATTATTACTACTGTACATTTTTGAGTAAAATAAATTCTCATATTAATAGGTGTATTTATTTATTGATTCAAAAAATTTGATTATTGCTTAAAAGGAACTAAAGTTCTTACCGTGTATCCCGCGAGACGTTCATCAATTTTTAGTTTATTCAGTAGACGGGAAACAGTATTCTGTGATTTTATTGATAGGTTCAATTTAAGCAAAATTGTTCATTTTAACTCAATAATCTGACGTGACTTTTTTTTAATTCGGTGGAAGAAAAAGACACTAGTGAAAAGTCATCAATACTTTCACAAAAGGGTCATCTAAGTAGAATAAAAGTTTACCCGAGTTTAGTAAATAACATTAGCTTTTTTGGACCAAAATGGATGTTGAAAAGGGTCGGATATTAGTAATTAGGTTGCTGTCACTGTTCATTAATATTAATTGGTTCTGGGGTTTCACGAGTGTTCCGCGGAAGCCTCGCACATGTAGTTTTAGAGCAAAAAAGCGTATAGTTGTATTTCTAGAATAGGTACTGAAAGATTAGGGCGCCATCAATCAGTAAATGTCAAGTAAAAAGTGTTATTTTTTGCTGCTTTCGTTGTTTCTTATGACCAATGAGAAATGATAACTTTTTAATTTCGAAATGTATTTCTTTTACTACAATTTTAAGAATAAGGGGGCTTTAATTAAATATAATCTTGACTGTTTCTCACCATTTTGTACGAGCATTTCGATAAGCCATTTTGCACTAGAAACAAGCAATAAAATTGACGCTTTAAATTTGAAATTATTACAAACCACTTGAATATCTATTAAATTATTTATATAGAAGGGTTTTTAAGAGGCCTATAACAACTTTCCTGAATGACTGGTGGAGCTTTTATTTTTTATTAACTCAAACAAAGAGAATATTGGCTGAGCAAAATAGTTTATGAATGTTTTTAATCATCATTTCCGGACTACTGATATATTAGCAATTAATGTAACGAATTTTCACTCAAAGATAGTTTCGATCTACCCTGTACCTATGCAATCTTAGGTGTTGCATTTTGCAATGGTGTAAGGCAGATGTCACCTTAAGTGCCATCGTCGGTCTCTTGTTATATAATGAGCGAAAGTAGGTCAAACAGAAGGTGCTGCTCATTTAGGACTGTAATTTAAAATCTACTTAGAGAAAATGAAAAACATTGGAAGTGAATATTGAGACCGTTCTGTAATAAAACTGGATGGTCTAAACGAAAAATTTCGCGGAAACTATTATCAATGTCATAAAAATGTTTATGTCCCTTTGTAGCAAAGTGGTAAATATTCTTCAGTGAAAGTACCCTTATATTATATAAAAAGATGGTCGCAGTATTACTAGTATGATGTTATTAAATGTCAATAAGGTGTACATAAAAGTTAAAGTATGATTGAGAGATGTTTAGAAAGTAATATTTGTAATATAATGTGAAATATGGTTTTCCAGTTTATTAGCAGGATATGAATATTAGGAAAATAACATTTTATATTGCCAAGCTGAATTATTTTCAAAGTAAGCATCCGACGTTCAATACTTAATGATCATAAATTAGGGCTATTAGTTCCACTTGTAGTAAACTATCAAAGTTGTTAGATACGAATTCGAAGTTTCCATTAAACTGAATCGTACAAAACTTGCCTCAAAACACTTCGTTCTGATTGCTTTCTATCATCGCAAACTTATTATGTCAACTTCAATGGAACTTTGAGGAGGAGAAAAAAGTTTTAAATAATTTATGAAATGACCACATCCTAACGAGCTTCCGAAAACTAAGTTTATATTTGAATTTCATTTTCCAGATTTTTTTCCAAGCTAGGGGGAATTTTTTAAGGAAATTTTTTGTATTGATAAAAAATTCAAAGTATACTTAATTGGGCACAAGGTGGTGGTTGTAAGTACGCCTAACTTTTTAAAGTGAATCTAATATTCAAATCAGTTCATTTTATTAAAATATTCGAATATACAGTATCAGTTATAGTGAGTGGCATAAGTAACGAATAAATTTATTTTTAATTGATGTGGCTCAGCCCACTTGGAAGCCGTCATCATTTCTTTACAAAAAATTGACTATAATCAGGCTACCGCACGACTGAACAATATTTTATCACATTAAAAAAACAGTTAAGTGAATTTTGATAATGTGATCGAATAGAAAATGGTACCGGGTGCTAACCCTTGCTACGCCGCCACTGGAACTGTTCTTTCCCCTACTAGCTGTGAAGTTGATAATTATTGCTTCTTCTATCCAACTGAGAAGTTGAATTTCTCTATTAGTGGTTAATAATTTTTTATTATTAACCTCTAGGTCCTTAATAACACAGTATTTACCTGGGACATACCAATGAAGTACTACTAGTGTCCCAATGTTTCCGGCACAGGTGGGATGTTTCTAGAATGTTTCAATTGGTACATAAATACGATTGATAGTATGCAACATCAGTGGGATGTCCGTAGAATGTTTCTCTTGGTACAGATACATGATTTTCATTAAAAAAATATACAACTTGTACATACTCATTTTTCAATACTTGTAAATTGCCTTTAAACTTTAACAATGTTTATTAAATCTATAAATACCTATTAAAATATTGTTACTGACGTATTTGTGATATCCCTGTGCTTCAACTTTGCAAAGAGGTAAGAAGAAGATTATAAGAAAAAGAAGAAGACTTAATTTGCGAAAAGTAAAGTTAGAAGTAGAAATGTGTTGAGTTTTTATGATAAAAATAAGCGGTAACATTGTGTTGTGAGTGTTGTGGCTTACTTATGAAGTGAGTATTTATATTGGATAGTAAAGTGGATAGTCAGAAAAAATAAAATCATTAAATAAATATAGTCAGTGCTTTGAACGGCTGAAAAAAGGTAACAGCCATGATATTGACAATGGAGAACTGTCTACCAGTGGGTCAAGCGGTTATAATCCTCAGTCTCATTCGTGTACTCCTACTTCTTGTGCCCAGGATAACGAAAACGAAATAACTTATCAAAACACACCGAAAAGTCACGAGGAAAATGTTAATTCGAATAACTGGCAACTAAGCCTCATGGTTGCTGATACTGGTTTACTAATGTTTTATTTTGTATACCTAGTAGAGAATGTTACATGTGGTTTTTGGAAAATATGCTTAGAAATATGTAATAAATAGCTCTTGTTTTAAGAAATATTGAAATGTTTCATTTGCAACTAGTGATTCCACTTCCACTTTTAGAAACGTTCCTGAGATGTTCTAAGCAAAGTACCCCGAATGTTTCTAGTAAATCCTATGTCATCCTAGAAACACCCTACTGGGATGTTTGTAGAACGTTGAAAATGATGACATGTCTGTTACCTGAAACATCCTAGAGATGTTTCGAAGGAAATGGGGATGTTGTTAGTATGTTTCTATTGTCCCAGAAGGATGTTTCTGGAATATTTTTGGAATGTTTCGGTGTTATTAGGGGTCAGGGATGGCGAACCTTTTTTGATGTCTATGCCACAAAGTCATAAAAATTCTTTCTTAAATAGGCAATATGCCCCAATAGTGCCGCAGCCGATTTTTGAAAATGTTCAAGGTCAAACGTGTTCAAATTGGAAGTAAGCTTCCCTATTCACCTAATTTGCAATGAAAATTTACCGTTTTCAATGGAGCAATAACCGTTTTATCAAAACTAATGTTAAACATTTGATAAAAATTAATGTGCTTTTGCATTTTTTCATGTTTCATAATACCATTAGAAACACAATGTACTAACTTATCCTCTAGGTCTTTACATTTAAAATCAGAACATAAAATAAAAAACTTAATTCGCTAATGCTTCTTATAAAACATCTTTTATATGCCTCCATTAAGAAAAAGGGTGGGAAATTATTTTTAAGGTTGTCGGTTTTTGGTGTAGAGATTATAAGAAAACAGAAAAGTAGGTACTTACTTGAAGTATATAAGAAGGGCCAACGAAATCAAAAGAGCCACTAATGAGATGCTGTAGCCTACTGAGTGAATTACTATCACGACGGTGCGGAACTGGAAAATTAAAAAATAATTAGTGAGTAGATTTCATTTCTCGTATAAACCGTTATCTTCTCCAAAAATATACCGGATGATTCAAGAAGCATAAGAACATACCCATTATATAACTTTTATATTTCTTAAAATAAACGGGGGTAGAAGTGGGAATATTGTTATAGATTTCAACAAAATTAGTCTCATTCGAAGGTGCGAAGATAATAACATCTACTAAAAATTTCTTGCAATTTTCAAATAAAAGACACGACGAAAACGGGTTAAGCTCATAACAATATGGCTCAAGCATAAACATACATAGCTATATTAGCTCAAGATCTAGCTGTTTTGGCTCACCCTGTAGGTAATATTAAGATGAAAGATCCTTTCAGAATACCAAAAACTATGTTTCTAAGGATTTCACAGCAAAAAAAAGGTCGATATAATCATGAAGTGAGCGTTTAGGTGAAACCACTTAAAATTTCATATTCTCTATTTCATATTCCGAAAAAATGGCAACAAGGCGCTTCAATCATTACATCCATTCCTTGAAAATGTTTGTTTTTTCATGTTACCAGTTGTTTAGTTTGTTTTGAAAAATTATAAGAACGTTTTTAATCAAATTTGTGCGTAGTTAGGCATATTTATTTTCACTTACTACACCTTGTATAATCAGGCTTGGTTTTCTAATTTTTTTTTTTTCATAAAATAGCCTTTAGCCTTTAGCCATTAGCCTTTATCTAGACTTAATAGTAATATCCAGTGATTTTACCAGACCGCTTTCACTACATTTTTCTCCTGAAGTAATTAATAATAATAATAATAATTTCTGTTAAACAGTCCAGAGTTCGATTTATTGGTTCACACGGTATAATATTTATTCTTAAGATAATCCTATCCTATCCCGTAAGGTGGTGTTTGTCTGCTCATTATCAATATTAAATTATATTAAGCCGGAAGTTGAGAAAAAACTCAAAATAGAACAAAAATCCCATTAATAAAGCAATTATCTATTCCGGCCTTTTTGTTTCTGTTAATTTAGTGATTATATCTTGAATATATCACAAGGTAGCACTTAAAAATAGAAACCACTTAAAAGATTGAAATTATGTAATTGCTTCCGCATTATAGCGCTTTTTACGTCTTTATTAATTTAGTATTATCAACACCTGTTTCATATATAGATTTTTGTTTGAAAAATTATTAAACGCTTACCGACAAATCTTCTGTATTGACACAAGTTGTATAATTCACCCAAGTTCGATTATAGGGTTCGTGAAAGTACCAGCTACCATCTTCCATGCATTTGTAATAAACAGTATCTGGAAAATAAAACAAAAATTGCTAAAACGTCCTTGAAAAATCGAAACAATGTGCGAGCTCATCCGGGTTCGAAGTATTAGGCTGTATTAAAAATCCCATATAAAGCAAGATTTTATCTCGATAAGATGCCGCTAACTATCGAAAAGATGCCGCTAACTATCGAAAAGATCCCGCTAGCTATCGAAAATTTCCCTGTAGGTCCGTAAACATAGATTTTTTTTTTGTACAAATAATAGACAAATAAAACGAATCTTTCTCCGGGGTAATTCATAGGAAAGATTTCACTTCGTATATAATGTTTGTGTAAGTCTATTTTTGTGAATGCCTAGCTGTATATGAGTGCTTACTTTCTTTTCCCCAATATTGCATTGTAATATTTTTTTTTCTCTCCTGTCATTATTATCCTGTGTTTGTCCCTATCCTGTAATTGGGCTTGCCCGAGGATATTGTAATTAAATACATACATAAATAAAATAAATAACTACAGTAACGAGTGATAAAATTCCACATTATTTGTCATTGTGACATATGCCAAATTTTAAAATTGGTTGAAATGTCGCGATTTGGACAAGATTCTTTAAGTTCTATTCAAGGAAAAGTGACCGCAAGTAAACCCAAAAATATAATACTTCTACTCGAGAAATATTCCACCGAATTACACTCGCGCATCGAAATAAACCTGATAATTTTTTATTCAAGCATCTTGTCAGTAAAAACGGTTATTTTCATATTTTGATAAAAGAGCCCTCCTTCTTCGGAGTGGGCTCTTTCGCCAAAATCATGCTTTCATAAAAAGCGTGTTGCTCAAAGATAATAGCCCTCGGCCTGCGGCATTGGGCTATTATAAAGCAGCACGCTTTCAGCATTCTCTAGGACAAAATTATCTTGGTATTATCAAGACCCTAGGGATATTACTACTGATATTCACTGAGAATTGAAAGGTTTATTGTGTTCCTTCACTTCTAGGAAAACGTCAGAGACTAGTAGCTTCTTTAGTCCTATTTCCAGCAGGCTCAAACTTGGCTAATTCTATCCTGAAATACACAGTAAGGCAACAATGTTGCTCTCGTCTAATTCATTGAGTTTGCCCAGGCATTCCGGAGGTTCAACTAAGCACAAAGTGTGCTGACAGTGAACAGCTGATCTCGTAGGAACGCATACATCATTTGAGCGTTTCAAAATGGCTTCGTAACAAATCTCGCATTTGCGAGTAGAATTTCTATGCTGGATTATAAATTGAGACTAAACATTTACTTGTCTTAGCTAAGAAGTCTTTTTCACACCTTCCCGTTTCTTGTTTTGTACAGTACTTTCCACTGTCGCACGACTCGCTTCCTGAAAATTGTTTTATTTTATGTTCAATGTCAAAATGGTTTTCAGTACAGTTTATTAATATTAACATCATTTTATTTATACAAAAGATTATGCCTAATTGGGCGGAGTAGAATTCAATGAGACCTCTGGCGGAAAAAATTGTAACTGTCGCAACGAGTAAAATAATTCGTTGTGCATTGTTTTTAAATTATATGCAAGTCGACGTAACTACCATAAATTAGTACTTTATTTGTTCAATTTTGTGTCAGTGACTAGTTTAAAACTGTATTTAACTCAACTGTCATCAATTCTGAGGTAATATTCTTATATAATCGGAGATATTATGGAAGAGGTTATGTTTTTCTATTTTTTGTTTTCATTGCAGATCATAGAGAAAATAAGTCGGTATTAAAGATTCAAAATATCACTCATTACAAACCTACTTTCCCTGAAACTTTTGTAGATATAATTATATCAAAAATAAAATAAAAACACGAAATCAGACCTAAAACTGAACAATTGATTGAACGCTTGTTGTACTTTTCACAAATATCAACCATACCTATTACTCCAAAAATAAAAATATTAGGAGTCAAAATTTAGTTTACCAACACAAAATACTAAAGCACAATCGAAGAAAAAGCAAAAGTTTTACAAAATACACATTGAAAATAACTAAAACAGCAAAATAGAACCACTTAATCTTATATCAAATGGCTTATACGGCAGCTGATTTATTTACTCGTTGCTAAGATGACATTGACATATCATAGCGCCATCTATCGAATTCTACTTTTCCCAATAGTGCGATTATTTTACAACTTAAATGTTTGGATAGTAGAATAATATTTTAGTCTAATTTTTTAAAGCTAGATACAAAAATATTGTGAAATATTGTCACGAATACATATCATATTACTCGATGTTTTATTCAAAAATAAAACGATTAAATTTATAAAAATATCTCTTAACCTTGACATTGACAATAAAAAATTTTCATCGCTACCAGATTACTGCGGTATAATTTCCATAGAGAAAAAGAAGGCAAGAAAATACTTGTGCATGTTTATAATATCCAATGCAGAATTTTATGGGTTTATTATGCATCATTCTATCCGAATCTAGCCTTTATTATTATTATCTGGATTCCTCGTATGAAAATGAGCAGCGATTTAGATAGGAGTGAAAACATTAACAATATGAGACTTATCTGGTCAAGGTTTCATCGCATACACCACATATTTTCATCGTAGGAAAGGTTTTATGACGAATCCGAGCTATTTTGTCAGAGTTACTACCTCTTTCCACGTTGTTTTCGATTAAATTATTACACATTAGAGAAACAATAAGATTTATGGTCTCATAAATCAGAGCGACTGGTATCTACTAGTCGCAGAAGTATGATTGATGCTAATATACACGAGTGAATATCTAATTCATATAGTACAGTACCTACTGAAAATGCTGCATTGTGCTATTTAAGGTCGAGGTCATATTTTAATGCGGATTTTCATACCTACGTGATTGGGAAATATGTTTGCAACTTCCATATGGAAAAATAAACTTTTTCATGTCTCATTACATGGGAGGCATACCGAGATAGATAGGTATATACAGGGAGTTTCAGAAAACGATGATCCAGTCTCTAGGATTTTCTTTTTAAAGAAATTTCGTAGCGCCATCCGTATGGAAGATAAAGGGTGTTGAAGAAAAAAATGTATATATATTTTTTACGATTTGGCCTAAACTATTGGCAACATTGTAATCAAATTTCATACGAATATGTTTTGGAAGCTGATACATCCCATGAATTTGTTTTTATATCTGGCTCTCATATAGGGAGGGCGCTAGTTACACGTAATGTTGAACATATTTTTTCATGCACGATACTACTATGCAATTTTGGATGAGATTCGCCCCACCATAGCTCGTCTAGGTAAATACGAATATACAAAATGTCAATTCGTCTCTTGAAGCATTTGGTGAATCAGCTATTTGCAACGTAAACTGTTTTTCTCAAATCACTGGGTACAATTAGCTCCAAAAGTTTTTGAATCGATGTTATTTTGACATCGTTAAAAGTTACTTCCACTATTTTTGTAGCTTCAATAGTTGGAAACCAATCGAAGGTGTTTTCCTGGTGGTGACAGTCTTTTTATCAGAATTGCTGTGGTGCGGAGCTTCCGTCGATATCGTTTCTATATAATACGTGGGTACTATGTCAAAAAAGACTCTCCTCAATAGGAGAACTCAATAAAGTATTGCTGGTCTGGATCCCTGGACATTCTCTTTTGCATGGAGGCTGCCACACGTGTTCCTATCGGACCAGAACCTACTATTGACATCGCACTAAGTTTTGCTAAACAAACACTAAATACCTAGACAGCAATAAGAGCTTTAGACTTATAGCATAATCCACCAGGATTGGTTCATTCAAAGGCTTTTATACATTCCTCGAAGAATGTCTCCAAACGAATGTTAGACTATAGCAGGCATGACCTACGATGTCTAACAGGCTTTTTTACAGGCCACTACTGTGATCTGAATCATCATCTAAGACTTGGACTGTCGGGAGATCCGACTTGCCGTCTTTGTCTGGAAGATGATGAAACAGCAGAGCAGACTATTTGTGCCTGCCCCACCGCGGCTCGAATCAGGTACCTAATGTTTGGCAGGGTCTCTCTCTCGCCCTTGGACCTGAAATATCAATCATCAAATAAACTAATCGGCTTTATTAAGAAGCTGAATTTGTTTGGTGAAATCTGAATAGGTGTGAGCCACAATAAACTCGAGTCGCAGTGGAGGGCCTTGTAGACCCACTCACCACACACCTAACCTAACCTAACTATTTCAAAATCTTCTCTTTCAGAATCATCCGGCCGGTATCCTTTCGGGAGTTATTTTGATTTGGCCATCGCCATAAATCATTTTTCAATTTCTTGTTTCGGTATTGTAAATTAATTTATTGCGTGAGCATAGCTTTTAGTTTGTGTTTGTTGTTGATCAAAAATATGATTTGAAAATACATCAACACCGTTCGAAGGTGAATTAAGTTGTTTATGATCTTTTTTTTAATATATTTTCAATAAATATCATTTAATCGATGTTCTACCATCGTTAATAGTATTTTGGAATTAATAGTACAAAGGTGACATTTTATAATCTCGTATTTTCACCTATTGATGTTACGAAGCTGTTTCAAAACAATTTAGTAGCTAGATAGGTATTAATACACAAACCCACATGTCAAATATAGCGTTGGTTTCTAATATTCACACTGAGAAACAAAGTAGGTATTTGACTAAATTCGTATTATTCCTTTTTTTAAAATCATTCTGACAGTATCTAGCTAGGGTTTCACAACATGAGAGGTAATCGAGAAGGAAGGAAGGAGTCCGGTGCATGGTGCAACTGAGCGTAAAAGGAAATAAGTAGTTCAGGAAAATCATTATAACAAGTTAAGATAAGTTGAGAGGAGCAAATAAAGGTTATCGAATAATGCAGTGCAGTAACTGCCAGGGGTCCATCACGGTCAGAAGATATGCAGAATGGGCACCAAAGGCGTCAAGTGCGCTCTAAGACCAAATGGTCAGCCAGCCTGGACAAATCGCCAGGGATATCACTCAGTGAACTGTAAGGGATTACCGCCGGCCGCAAACAACAAAACGACAAGGAAACCAAACAGATTCTTAACACTTGGAAGGGAATCTCCAGAGTGGAGTAAATCATTAATCAACAAATTTTTTTCAGTAGTGATGTTCGCGAGATGAGAAGAGGCGATATTTTGGAAAATCTCGTCCTGTCTCGTCCTGTCAAAAAGTGGAATGTCTTGTCTCGAGTATCATCTCGCAATAAAAGTCTTCTCTCATGTCACGCGCGAGAGAGTCTAGCAAAAGTCTCGCAGCATTTTCGTGCTTCCTGTCTAAATGAAATACACAAAATTCGGTTCTCGAAAACGAGACAAGATGAGCGAAATATCGTGGGCTCACTATTTGTCAGCGGGTGTCATCTCAATTAGTTTTTTTTAGTGAATTATGGAAATTACTGGTGTAAAATTGAGCATGTTTTTCAGTGTAATTGCTTTTGATCGAAATCGGTAGAAAATCGTGTAATTAGTATCCGTGCAATTTCCAGAGCAACACCACGACCGTCCATAAATAGAGATTGTCGGTTACTCGTTCATTGTTTACCTTTAATGAAAGTCTAGTGTTTTTCCGTTTAAATTATTCAAACTCGTTTATGGCCGGACTTATTAGGGAAATATTATTTTCAATTTTATTACAAGGTTGCAGGTTTTAATTGAAATGGAACTTCACAGTAACATAAAAAAATGTCTTTTTAATACTCGTCGCAATTACACCTACCAAACGGTTAAATTTTAACTTTTAAAAGAACTTTTTCAACTTATAAATATTCAGGAGCTAAATTCATGTTCTGGTGGTGGTTTTTAAACCATAAATTACTTAAAATCAGTCATGCGATAAGCCACAAAGATAAAAATTGATAAGCAATTGAAGCGAAGTTTTTTGTTTCATGCAATCTTACTGCCCCTAGAGACATTTCCTAAAAAAATTTGAATATTAACCTTATTCACTGAGTGAAATAAATATATTTGATAAGAAATTAAAGAAGAAAAAGTTCTTGGCTTCGGTATTGAAGGAGAACAAAGCGGCAAAAAGCTTTTTAAATGTATTTACTTTGCTTACTTTTTGTGCGCGGATTCCAAAAATAATTCTTATCATCAAACTTTCGTTTACATTAATTTGTACATTTTATAAAGTAGAGAGAAAGTCTAGTGAAGTTAATTTAAAATAAATATCAAAAGTTCAAAAGATAAAACACGTGCTCGTCGCCATTTCCGACCTTTTTCTTTGATCAGCATAATATGCCGTGTTTAAACCAAGTTAAACTACTTATTTCTGAGATATTTTGTCGATTGAAACAATTAAACTTATAGTTATCAGATATAAGGGCTAAGAACGGAATTGTATACTGCGATTTTCACGGAGCCTGTCAAAGATATGTGTCCTCAGCACTCAATAGACCGCTGTCATTTTGAATTTGTAACAGACTCAAGTTTTCTCCAATATATATCGACAAATTTTCTTAAATTTCTATATATTGTTATTATACCTCACACATTTTTTTACAATAACTCACTTGTTGGTTCAAATCCTGGAATGAAATCAGGACATGATTGATTTGCTACTGTTCCCGCAGGAGTTTCCGGCCAGCAGGACCAACCGTCAAAATGGACAGGACATGTTAACACTGAAACAAAAAAAATTAACCAATATCAAAAGTAACAATTACACGGAAGCGACATATTTTGAAATTTCCATAAAATATATTTGTTGCTATTTTAAGCGAAAATGTGTTGTTTTCGTTTATTTCGGCTTCAAGCACTTGTGCGTGACGCCTCAGTCGTCACGACTTTTGAGCAAATCGAACACGATTTTTTAGGATCCTCAAAACCACCTGACATGTGCCAATGCCAATGAATTTCCTGTGTTGTTAGAAGAACAGTTTTTTAATATATTGTTTTTGATAATAAAATTTTGCATATTTACATATTTTTAGTAAGGTTTAAATCGTATTAAATCGTAATCGGCACAATCTTAACCTTTAAATAAACGTCAAATATTTAATGTCCGTGGCTTGAAACTCATACTTTTCGGTATGCGCTTGAGGGGCAAGGGGAAGGTAAGACTAGGCGTTACGCCCGGTAATAAACGAACGGAATTCAGTCACTACCTGCTGCTACTAGCAGTCAAAAGTAAATAATCGAAAACGCTTATTAGACATTAACGATAGTACTGACACCTATTCAGCACTAAGAAAACTGTCGAAATAACTAACACTACGAAAAGTAATTGAGTAGTTTCAATATTTATGAATATTTATATTAAAGATAAACGAAAGAGTAGGGTGACAACCACTAGTCGTCAGACGAATAAAATGAGTCAAACTGTCAAAATGAGTCTTTCCGTCTTTTCAAGAGAGGTCGAGACGGGACGAGAGACGACCTTCTCAAAATATAGTAAAAATTTTTAAGCGTTTAGGCTAGACTCTATCATATTTGACATAAATTGTGTGCAGTATATGTCAAATATGACAGAGCCTAACAGAATGCGTTGAAACTTTGCATGGTACTTACTACAGGGTGGCCCATTAGTGCTACAAAGGTCAATATCAGCTCCGGTACTAATAAAGAGCGGGAAACTTTTGATGAAGCTTATTAAAGGTAAAATTGTGCCTCTTTTATAATATTTTTTATCTATACAGGCTACTCCAAGGAGCCAGCACGGTGAGAAATTTCCATTTTTTAAAAAGAAAACCCTACATATTTTTAAATCTTCAGATTCTACATAAAATTATCATAATTTTCTATGAATGCATTATTTTTCTAAAGTTAATAGCTTCCGAGATATAGACAGACAGAATAAGAAGAAAATTCTCCGTTGGCAAATTACTTTTCTTGAAATGACATATGTGTAATACGAATGCCCACTTTACCATTTTAAAATGGGTTTGAATGCATATTTTTATGCTTTAGAATTATTTTTTCATCTGACAGCTGGAAATGTGCAGTACAGAGGCTGTGTAATTTGATCGAAACACAAATAAGCACCAAACTTTTAAAATTCATTGAATTTAAAGTTGCGGACAAAAATTTTATTTTTCTTGTATTATATAAGTGCTCTTAATAAACTTCCACAGTTATTATTAGTTTCCATTATATCTTTCTACAAAAAATTCGAACAATATCATATTACGTGAGTACAAATTATTAATTTTTATTGTCCACTCATGCAAACACGGACAAATATTTATTTATTTGCTCTTTACGTTTTTACTTGTGTAACTCCCTTGTTCACGCTAGTGTCGAATAAACCTTCATTAATATTTCAGTTGATCTTTTATTGATTTTCAGGAAAGTCGCCGTCTACAATTTTATTATCATTTTGAACAATTCAGTGAGATGAGTTAGTGTTAACTAGACAGTCTCTAAAGATGCCGCCACCTGTGAATTGGTTTTCTCATAGGAGGCGCCACGAGTCAGATGTCCATCCATTTGTAGGTGAGGTTAGGTGTCGATTATTGGGAATTCAATAAAAGCGATACTCTATCTGGTGCTAGGGAAGGAACTATTTCTTTGCACATTATTTTATAACCTTGACATAAATTTAATTAAAAAACGAAAAAAAGCCAACGGCAACATGTAAAAGATAATGAAGGTTATACAAAATGTACAAAGAAGTAGTTCAATTATAACCATTAAGGGATTTAGCAAAGAGCAATTCAAATCGCGAAATAATTCCATACTATTTAATTAAAATTTACATGAGAGTTTAAAGCTGTAAAAAGATAACTAAAGAACAGGTTAGATATCTACAAAAATATTCGAACATAAAATAGGGTGTAAAAATGTTTAATAGCGCTTAAACCTTTTCGCTTTCGTCCAGCGTATGCTACGTATGAATTTCCATTTTGGTTTAGATAGATTTAAGGGTAATGGAATTGAAATGAATAATTTAAAGTGGTTCAGACTGGCCTCTCTGTGAAGAACGGGAGATGGAGAAACAACATTTTCGAGAAGGGTATTTTTGAGAATTGCTATAGGGTAAGTAGCATTTCCGTTTTCCTTTACTGTGGGAGTTAAGGGTCTGTAAAATTAATATTTTCAGCTGAATCGTTTCAACTGCTCCTTGCCGGTGATTTCACCTTTGTACAAACTGTTGAATTAATCTGTATGCAGATTTTAAGCGAATCTGGAAATTTAGAATTTTCAAGGGAGTCATAAGAGTTACTGTGTAAAACGAAAGTTATGAATAAATCAATAATTTTCAGCTCTATTTTCGTTAATGTTCATTATTATTTCCTAGCGCTAAAAACACTTAAGCATTTTAAACTATGAATTACTTTTTTGGTTAGACTCGATCAATAAAATTTCGTCTCGATGTTTTGCTTGTTTTTCTCGATTCGAGATTCTCGAAATTTTGAGAAAAGAAATAAATGAATATTGTTTGTCTAAGAGAGCTAAAAAGAATCAAGATATTTTAGAGTGGTGGAGAAAAAACTAGGTCATAAATGGGAATTTATAAAAAGGAGCTTGCAAGCTTGTAAACAAGTTACTCTGGTGTCTGAAGAAAGACTGTTTTCAAAAGCAACACTGACAATAGGGTACAAGCATGAATTTTGCTATTGGTGGGAATTGACGCTTTATCAGGTCTCCTCTAACACCTTGCATGACTATTTTTTTCAAAAAAATATAAACTTTACTTTTAAAACGACTTTAAAAATCCTAAAATTTGAAAGTCCGCCAAAACGTGCTTTACGTCATAAAGATGGCTGCCCCATGGTGTGAAGTCATTTATTTACGTTCTTATTCGTGTATCACGCTCCGAGTTCTTGTGACCTAATTTGTTTCTGAAAGGTTTAAAAATGGATAAAGCCGAAAAAAAACCTTGTATTCCAAGTATTGCATTGTTCCATAGTGTAAATCAACGTCTATTAAAACTCCAGACAAAATATTTGTTACTTTACCTGGCGCAAGCAAAAATACACTTAAGAGAAGGGCATTATTACTTTTATTTGTGAAGACAATTTTAATGTAAGTACCTACTTCTATGCTGGTAATTTTTATTCTTAAATTGTTTGAGGTTATGTACCTATATGTCTAGGAATCAACCATAAAAACATCATTTCCTTACGACCACACATCGAAATATGGTTGGTATATATTATAGAAATAAAACATAGTTTAAATTGTACTTACGATAATGCTTTAACTCCTCTTATTTTCTCTACATTAAAGCAGCTGTTTGACTTTATAAATTCAAGCAGCATAAATAAGTCTACTTTGGGCAAGTTATCAGTTTGTGCTTTTACAAAACCTTCGCTAGCCATATCTTCACTCACAAAATATGAAAGAATCGTCACTGAACACTGAACTAGTAAATAAAATATATTCTTCCAAAAGTTTTGAAATATCCTCGGAAATATCGAATTTTCATGTGCACTTTCCACTTTACGTTGACTTTTATAAAAAAAAAGCACACACAAACACCTATTGGTCTCAAACAAACATATAAATGATAGTTTTACGTCGATAAAGCAATTAATAGTTGATTAAAATACAATATAAACACACAACTACACATAACCTAATGCAATACCGGCCATATTGACATAAGTAAAGACAAGAGATATGACATCACACGTATCATCGGTAGCGTTCGGAAATCCTCGGGTTGTGGTCGGAAAGTGCATTGAAATTTGTATTTCATTTTAAATCTTGGGATTAATTTCCAATGGAAACTGGTTTGTTTCCTATTATCAGTAATTTTTGATATCATATTTACTATTATAAATTAATATTCAAGCAAAATATGTAATATGCGTGTACTCTATTAGAAAAGAACGATAGATATATCCACGAGTATACAAACAATAATTTTGTTATCTATCAAGAAACTATGTTATCTACATTTTTACCATGTCTAATTTTCATATGTTTATTTTCCTCAGATTTCGAGAGTCTCATGAAACCCTTTTCAATTTGGTGTGTATTTCTCCTCTTCTAATAATCTTTTGTTACCTTTCCTAAATATTCCTTCCATATATTCCACGAATCTCAAGTACAGAACACTATTAAATCATAATCTCAGAAGTATTCATTTCGTTCTCCAACCTTTTATAGCGACAAGGCTATATTCCAGAATTTTATTTTCCATAGACCAATAACAGATAATAACTTTTTTACTTTGTAACTTAAATTGGAACATAAATCTTCGCCGTAAGCGAAAGTTAAATTGAGTTTAATTTTTATTTGGACAGGTTTTATCGACACTTCAACGAGACTCACACAGTTACAGATGTTCATCTACTACTATAACAAACTTAATTGTCTATTATAGAACTGCTTGAATTGAAATTGCGAAAACGTCAGTAATTAAACAACTAATAAATGAACAGCTAAAGCTATTTGTTCATGCCAAATATTCGAGCCTGTATATAGCTGGAAGCTATTTAGACAGTATCTATCAAAGAAATACGTAATACCCAAATTTCTCACATCGACAACAACCAAACGACGAAGTACTAAAATAAGCACTCCAAATTAATGTATAAATAATGTTTTAACCTAAACGTTTTCTTTGAAAAAGTCCAGTTATACAGGGTGTTTCCAAATTACACTTACAACGTTTGCATGTAGATTCCTCTCGTCGAATTGGACAAAATGATATAGGGATTAAGGGGTCCAGCACATTTACTTTTCGAAATACAGGGTGCTAAAGTTTTGAAAAATTGAATGTTTTAATTCGGGAACTTTGAAATGGATGGAAAAATTGATTTCACATTTGGCAGGTTGTTTTTAAATGTGAAAGGGCATATTTTGGTGGAAAATAATTTTTCAATTTTTGATCCATTGGTGTACATTTGGAAGAATATGTTACCTTTCCCCTCCCATTTTTTACGCCACTGACTTATGAAGCAATTTCTAGTCAATTTTGTATTCCTCAATGGTTTTCACGTAAAAAATGAATAACCTTTATATATTCCAACTATAGGTACTTGGTAGTTATTGAAAAAAATACAAGAAAACATTTTTTTTTAATTAATTATTAAAAAGTGATCTTGCAGACTGCATGAAATCATTAAATATCTTGAAAACTACAAATTTTTTGATATATAAAGGTTATTCGTTTTTTCACGTGAAAACCATTGAGGGATACAAAATTGAATAAAAATTGTTTCAAATGTCAGTAGCGTAACAAATGGGAGGGGAAAAGTAACATCTTTTTCCAAATCTACACCACTGGATCAAAAATTGAAAAATATTTTTCCATCAAAATATTCCCCTTTACATTTAAAAACAACCTGCCAAATGTCAAATCAATTTATTCATCCATTTTAAAGTTATCGAATTAAAACCTTAAATTTTTTAAAACTTCAACACCCTGTATTTCGAAAATTAAATGTGCTGGACCCCTTAATCCTATCATTTTGTCCTTTTTCATGAGAGGTATCTACATGCAAACGTTGTAAGTGTCATTTGAAAACACCCTGTATTAAACGTGATAAATGACAACAGATCCTATGTCTTAAGAATATTATTCAACTAGTGGATAAACTGCTACTTTATATGCTTTATGAGTGTAAATAAAACTTCAATTCTAATGTAATTGTGGATAAATAAAACTTATTATTGAATTCAGAATAGTATGTGTTGGAAAATATATTGGAGAATAAACAAAAGTAATTTTAAAATCTTGCTAAAACATTGTGGTATTCAATATGGGAACATGTGATATCTGACATGCTTTCTCGTAAGTAAACTAATTTAATTACAAAGTTAGGAAATTGGAATATTTCATGTAGTTAGTTTGATATTTCGGATGTGTAGGTAGGGTAGACACAGTTCATCAGTGTTAGTACAATAATTATGAAACCATAGATATTCTACAACAGCTAGAAAAAAATCTTTCTGTGATAATTAATGCCCATACAACTAACTATGTTGAAAAGTTTATTAATTACTACGCTCATTATTTAGGAGCTTGATACAAATTAGTTTCAGTCGAGTTCAAAGTAGTTTTTATTGTGCTCCCTTTTATTCTCGAAAGCCTTACAAGCTTTTACTTCTCATTTTAATTATTTCAAAGATACTCACCTCGAAATCTAATAAAATTAATCTTTTTGTACGAAGCTTTTCGTGAAATTAGCAATAAAAGGTATTGTCTACCCGGAAACCGTTTAAGTGTTCAATAGGCGTGATGTGACTGATTTTGAAAATCTGCTTCACGATGTTTTATACAATATAACTGTTATTTCGGCAAATAATAAAGATTTTAATGAGGAAATTTACTCTTTTGGAATACATGTAACGTTATATTTGACCACTATCATTGGAATATTTAAATATCTACCGGACGGCGAGTAGCCAGTCCTTTTTCCTTATCAACATGTGATTCTCGTCGAAAACCTGCAGCACCGATCACCGCTGAAAGGCAAAATTTTTACATTCAATGTGCGACGAATAATCTCCGTTGGTGAGGATCAGTATACACTGATATTGGTCAAATAATTCTTCTTTCTTATAGAGAGATAGAAATTGAGAACACACTGTTAATATGTAAATTCTTTCTCGAAGCGGAGCATGTGAACAGGAGAGGAATATACAACGTATGTCGATTGGCGATTGCTCATCGCATAGTTCAACAATTTAATAGCGAGTAGTGAGAATTGGTGAGAATAAGCTTTCTTTCTCCTGTGAACCATGAAACAGTCCAGTTGAATTTTTAAAATTTATCTTTTATTTGAAATGTATCTTTCCTAAAGTGCATTCAATGTGAATGGTAAGTTGCATTTAAGTCTATGCTTTTCCTTTTATGATTATTTAGTTAACTAATAAATTCAATCTAAATACCAACTTAGAATATTATATTTCCGGATTACATTTTTTCATTACATTTTCTTTATCGCCTTCTGTGGTTGAAATAAGTAGTAAAATAAAATTTAGTTATGTTACTTAGATATTGTTTTTTTTATTTCTTTGATTTCCTTTGATGAATGGAAATAAATAAGATTTCCTCAATAATATCATTTTTCATTTCTTCATTGCTTCTTTTGTTTTTTTTAATAGTAAAATACAGGATATTTTTTTTATGAACCACGTTCTTAAATGTATTGCTTAAACAATTGTAAAACGAATTACCTACTGCAGATATCCTGAATTTTACATAAAAAAAGAATGTAACTATTGCCTCCATTATGGCTCTGGAAAACCCATGCACAAAGTCAAAGCTCGTTCGGGAGACAAAAAACACACTGAATGAGCTAGCCAGATTCAACAAGGTCGTTATTACCTGGATACCGGGACACTCGGGTTATAGAGGTAATGAAAGAGCCGATAAACTTGCTAAGCAAGGAGCCAAGTCGGGAGAGCATCCAGAAAGGGAGGTAGGAATACCGTACCGAGAAGGATGCAATACCATAACGAAGGAAATAATTGGAAAGAGATGGGAAACCTGGAAGGAATCCCTGGGTCACAGATGGTGTAAAGAACTGACGGGAGATTTCATCTCCAGTTGGGCCAAATCAATCATCAAAATTGGTAAACGCAAGGCAAGAGTTGTTCTGGGTATACTCACCGGACACTGCGAGCTGCGATGTTACACACACAAAACACAGGGACATAGCAACTTGTGTAGATGGTGTGGAGAGGAGGAAGAGACCCCGTGTCATTTCCTATGCAAGTGCCCCAACCTAATGATACATAGACATAGATGGTTGGGAGCAGCGAGCCTGGACTCAGAGTTATTCAAAGAGACTAGCATTGACAACATACTTGCATTTTGCAAGAGTGTTGGCTTTAGTGCACATCTCTCTGAAGCAGCCTAAGCATAACTTAAGTACGAATCGGGGGGAAAGGGATACAATGGCGAAAGCTAAGTGTCCCTGAGCATTGCACCCCGAATGACTTGTAATAATAATAATAATAACTATTGCTGATACAATGTATCTTTCTTAGCACTTACTGAGTACCTGAGATTTCGTGCCTGGAGGTTAGTACCTGAGACGTACCTGAGACCACAAAACAGTCTGGAACTTTGTACCTGCCAATTCCGGACGAAGTAGTTTCCATCAGACACGTGGAAAATTAAGGAAAGTAACAAGTGAACCAATTTTAAACCAACGTACTTCAACTCACAAAACCAACATTTTTTCATATTTTACTGTGATATTTTTAATCATTATACAACTTGTAAATTTAACAACGTTGTTCATATTCCTTCCCTTCCAACATTTCCAGGTTTGTTGATAGAGAGTGGCGCCCACTTACCTTTCTTGATTAACTTTAATTACATTTCTTAACTTCATTTATTATCTCATTAACTTCAATATAACTTCAATAACTTAAATAAAGTAGGATTACCCGTGAACCGGTAAGACTACTCCCTGAATTGATATTAGTTTGGTCTCCGAATTCACACCTGAGGTGCTCTCCTCATTGAGTCGCCGTTGCAATTTATCTTGCCTTATTATTTTAAATAAATAATAGGTAACATACAATTGGGGATTTCAGTGAAATTTTAGGTTTATCAGGATTTTTCAGTAAAAGAATTTCAAACTTTTTTTTCTCCCAAAGCGCTTCATCCTGAAATGTCTGTCTTTTCAACTTTCTAGAAGAGACTAGTAGAGACCTGTCTTAGGATCTGCGTCCTTATTCAATTTATCTCTGGAAAGTATCATTCAGAACCTGGGATTCAAGGGAACAATCATACATAAATCCGTACAGGATATTGCATATATGCCGATGATAAAGCTATAGCTGCAAGAGATAAAGTAAAACAGAGGCAGTTATTGAACTTGATAAAGAAGCAGGCAAAAGGGGTCTGGAAATAAATGAAAACAAAACGAAGTACATGACCAGCAAAAAACAATCCTCTATATCTCATTAGGCGAATGTTGCTTTGAAAACATTATACATTTAGTGATAATCTACGAAGCAAATGAAATGAGTGAAGGAATCTCAGAGCGCTTGCAGGTTTCTTCCATTACAAGAAGCTGTGAACTAGCAAACGCCTTCGTAGAAATACCAAAATAAAAATTTACAAAGCCTCCATTAGACCAATAGATATATGAGGAAGTGAAATAATGTTCCTATCAAAGACTACGGGTTTTTGGGAGAAAGCTTTTAAGAAAAATATTGGACCCTTAAAAGATACAAGCCAATGAGCTTAGACCACGAATGAGATACTATTGAAGTAGATATTGTGAACTACATAATGTTTCAAAGAATACGATGATACGAACAAAAGGGAACTGGATGTAGCAATTTAAAGAGTGAGCAACTGGAGACCAGAATAAATCAGGCTATTGGGGCAGAACAAGAATAAGATGGGAAGACCAAATTATTATTAGTGATTCACGATTTACGAGCGATGGAAATACAGGACTGGGCTGAAATAATCAAAGATAGAAAGAAATGGAAATTAGTATTGGAGCGGTTACCTGTCTAAACTGTTAGTGCAGTTTGACTCTGACTTAGGCATTGGTCTCACCTGGTTGTAGTCCAAGTATAAGTAATTATTCCTGAATCTTTTGATTTCATTAAAAAATTTCAGAAATATTTGGATGTCTAACAATTAATATGGTACCCCTTAATAATAGTTCAATATAGAACTCGACAATTTACTGGATTTGTCTTATTACCGAATTTGATAATTTACTGGACTTGTCTTATTACCGGATTTGATAATTCACTGGACTTGACAATTTACTTGATTTGACAAAAAACTGATTTGTTCAAATTTTCTGGTCACAATACATCAAAAGGTAATGAAAAACTACTTCAGTGACCTAAACTGTTTATTCAATGTAGACTAACTAATTTTTTTTTGTATCAATGTATCTATTTTTTATTGAATAAATTATTATTATTATTAATATCTTAAAATGGATAAATATATTTCATTCAAAAGAAAGAACTTACCTTCATCATATTCGGAATGGTTAGATATGAAATTTGAACACTCTCTTTCTTTTTGATCGAATACACCGGTTAAGTGACTTAAAAAAGACGGTTGCGGCATTTCAGTAACAAACACATTCTCAGTTAAAACGTTTTAAGTTAATTTTGAATAAAGTGAAGTTTGATATTTAGGCTAAATGTCCATTTTACATAAAATATGTGCACTATTATTGTCGCTGGATTATAGATTTTTACGGAAAATTCAAATTCAACTCGACGCAGATTAGATATACTACCCTTGATAAAACCGATATTGATTACTGTTCTAATAGCATAACATGAAACTACACTAGCATATTATGACCGTTTTTAATGAACGGAATAATTAAAACAAATACGTTCATTCTAATTAAAAGTACATGTTTTGTTTTGTTGCGACCATGCCTCTGATATTTTTACATTTGGTTTTCAAACATTATCAGCAGTGCTGTTACTTGAAATAATTATAAAAGGTAATCGAAATTATATTACAAAGAATCCTGCAGGAAGAAGTCGGTAAAATTGACTGACAGTTCGTTATGGAGTTATCATTTTGCCAAAAAAATCGTTTATAGTGAAAATTTTAATTTCTTATATTTATTGGTTCTGGGGGTAAAAAATGTGTGCAGAAAGAAGGATGTACGTTACCTAATGAAAAATATCACAACCGAGAACTAATTACACAGACCACAGAGGGCCAGCATAAGGAAAAAATAAATGAATTTTTGAAACAAATAACTCTGCTTTTTAATGTTTTTTAGACAAAAATTGTGAAAAAATAACTAAAAATAAAAAGAAAAAAATTTCACCACAGGGGCGAATCGAACAGTCATACTTCAGCTTTAACTTTTAAATTTCCCAAGCCCTTAGCCTGCTGGCCATTCCCTACGAGGCTCAACGTATTCAAAAGTGGTATGAAAATGGAATTCGACTTTTTTAAACATAACTATCAATTTTTTTATTAAACCAGAGCAAATTTGAGAGAATTAAAAGTGCATTTGAGCTTATTTCTTAACGTCCCTTCCAAATCTGTTATTATTTATTATGAACGCCTTTTGGTAATAAAGTTAGCTCGCGTTCAACAGTTTTGTACAGGAATCTCTATGTCGCATCTTATAAATTACGCAGTGTATATCATAAATGACAGTTAATGCATCAATCATTTCTGATATTGATATTTTTATTGATGGTTTCAGGTCTCAGGATTATCCCCTAAAATTACCGGCTTAAAAAATACTTAATAAACTTATTTCTTTTCACCCAACCTAGCAAGGATTTAACACTGACAGCATCAATTCACCGACGCCTCTGGTAATTACAATTTTATTTTCCATTCAATAATCTAATGTTTATGTTCGTCGTACATCTATAGACAAGCGTCGGCTGATAATTATATTATACAACCGTTTTTTAAACATTATAAAACCATTTTTCATACTTTTAATCTATATACAAATTATAAATTTTAAAACAACAACAAATTATGCGAATTTAATGATTTTGAACTTTTTTTTAGATAAGTAAGTATGTGTTAATCAAATCTTTATTAGCTAATTACGAATATCAAATCGGGATATGTGCATTTTAAACGTCTGGAGAGCCTGAGTAGTACTAAAATTTAGGATTCAATGAGAACTGTGAGTATGTATGTAGAATATAACATTCTTTAGTAAAAACTGAATACTTTAAATCCATTAACATAAAAAAA
>CAJUYI010000490.1:88017-118308 GCA_910591695.1 Galerucella pusilla
GCAGTATTAATTTAAACATTTCCAACAGTTATCTTTATGTTGCCGGATTAGGAGTAATAAACCATTTTTCAAATACTTCTGAGATATTTTCTTCCTTCTTTTTGCCTTCAAAAACCAATAATGCATTTTCTACCAAACCCATTCTTCTCTATAATGTTTTATATTTTCCAAAGTTTATTATTACTGATCTCGCTATGTTCTTTCAATAAACTTTGACGATTTCTTTCCAAATATGTATATAACAAATAAATAGTACATTTGACTCTTGAAAGGGTGACAAAGAGAAATTTAATTTGTTTCAATAAAGTCTGAAATTTTCTTTAAAGCTTGCAAAACTTTGTCCAACACAGATCTCATTTTTGTTCTTCTAACCTCATTGTTTATTCACTTATCACAATTTCTTAAAGTACTGGTATTCCACCAATATTTTTTGCACTGTATATTTTCCTTTACCTCAGTATTCCTTTAATAATCGGTAAATCGACTTTACCACTATTTTAAGAAAAATGTAGAGTAATAATGTACCAACAGCTTGAGAGATTTTGATGATAACATGAATATTTTTGATTTTTCATCCAATATTTATTTATTTATCTGTCAGAACTATCAAAAATGGAAATCAGCTGGATGTCAATGCTAAGAAGTGTTGTGTAAAACGGGGCTGAATCTGACCAAAATTGCCAACTTAAATTCAAAGTACTCCTCCTGGTTTTCAAATGAGGTATATACCTCAGTAAATTAAGATGTTGAAAAATCTGAAACGTTTTATTAGAAAGCAGCTACATGCAAAGTAGCTACGAGTGTAAAATTCCTGCTCCTTTTCAGCGTGACACGCTGGAGAACATTACAATAACTAACTTTTGATAAAACACAGTAATTGGTTTTGAAAACCGTCAATTCTCATTAAATGGTCGGGGAATTATTCCTTCAGCCCTGAAGAAGAGCAGACAAGGTCTTTTCAATACAAATTACTCCATTAACTGATGATTAAATGGATAAATTGAAAGCGAAAATCAACTTCTTTGAGTGTTTTCATTGGTTATTATTTCTCATTTAACGGTTAAGTTGTTTTTGTAAGACCTCATCAATTTTGAATAAAATGGGGAATATGAATTTTCGTTCAACACTTAATATTATATTTACAAAAAAAGCGAGTTAAGATCGTTAAAAATACTCGTGTTTACAAAATCTCTTGTCGGTTGCCCTGGCTTTTTTGCAACGCTTAATGTTGTTGATATACCTATACGTTATGTGTTGTATCTATTAAGCTAAATTATAATTAAAGTTTTCATGGAAATAGTTAACGTTGTTCAATATCTTAAAATTAAATTGAATATAGTTACAGCGTGTTTCTAAAGTCTGTGGAACAAACACGAAGAGGAGATTAGAGGGCACAATAGATCTTTTAGTTCTCAGTGAATGTCCCCTTACTTCTTCTTAGTTCCTGAGTTCTCATAGACTAGTAGCTGCTGAATTTTAGGATATCTAAATGCTTTAGCTTAGGTAAATGTCCCTCTTCTATCCAATAATCTCCTAGGTGTCCTAAGTGTTGTGCCCTAATATTCTGAATTGCTGTGCAATTCGCAAGTATGTGGATGGAGGTCTCTTCTTACATGCCGCATCCTGGTAGGATCCCTGTTAAAACTCTTATAGCAATTTTACTATAACTTGTGCATACATTTATTCGAAAATAATGAATGGGTAAGTAGAAGAAGCCCCATAGAAGTACAAACGTTCATACAAGTAAAAATGTTAATGACTGTATTTATGTTAAAATCCCTTTGATATGGACGCCACTGTACGTACGTTTTCATCTTATTAGGGGTGCCTATTTCCAGTGTCATTTCCGGTAGAATGCGTAATGGTTAAAAGTCAATTCTGGGGAGATTTGAAACCTTACTATGAATTTGAATATTGAGTACCTACTATTAAGAGTTCTGATAAAACGAAATGGAAATTTCATCAATTTGCTTTTTGTTTAAATATTGGGGATAGAATCTACTGCATTTTAATTAAGCGTTTTTATTGAATAATCAATACATTCAAACGAGAAAAGTCTGATTAAACTGTTTTTCTTTTAGATGAAAAAACTGAAAAGATTCACATTTTACTGTTGAATTTTTACAGCTAAAAATAAAAATGCAAGGTTATCATTTTAAGCTGCAACTTTATATACATACCTTTGGTATAAATTCCGTTTTTTCCTTCACAGGGAATATACAGACTGCGAAAAATCTATTCGAGCCATACGATTTACAAAAGTACGACAAGGAATATGAGCAAAACTACTTGAAAGAGAGAGAAGAATAATTGTTCTCAGTCAGCGTTGGGCGTGTTTTCAGTTCCAGCTACCAATCTGATATGAAAGCAGCGTTGCCAGTTTAAAATGTTTGGTACTTTCCAAGGAATAATGATCTTATTTTGCATTTAACTTTTATTACGGGATAGCGCCGTATTTATTGGGAGAAATTCGAGATTGGTAATATTATTGCCTACAAGCAACAAGCTTAAGAAAGTTGTCATAAAATTTTTGAGCATTTATCAATGTCCGAGAGTTATTCGGATAGAAAGTTATTTGCTAATTATAGTATTACAACCAAATCTTGACATTCCGAAATATTAAATATTTGAAACTTCAAAATCGAAATAAATCAATATGTGTCCATATGGCAACGTGAAAATAGCCCATTGTCTGTTATCAGTGTAATGTTGACATGATTGGATGAAATTGTTCATTTGATAAAAAATGAGGGGATATGATTGGTTCTTGGAACTGTCAAAAAATTTTCAGTAAAAACTGCATTCGGTTATTTTCATATTTTGTTAAAAGAGCCCTTCACATTAAATATGAAAATAAACTCATGCAGTTATTAGACAACATGCTTCCATAAAAAATTATCGGTAATTTTGATGCACTTGTAATTCCGATTCCGATTCCGATAAGTAGATTTATTCCTTACAAATTGTTCGTTGATGTTGTCAAAGGCTTTCAACAAATACAGATTGAAATTGGAACAATTGTCAAAAATTTCAGTTCCATTGCTTATGACACTTTTGTCAATATTGGGCGGAGAATAATTCAATGAAATCCTGGAGGAAAAAATTGTAAATTATAGGTAATTTTGATGCACTTTTGTAACTTTCGATATATACCTATAGATTTATTCCTCACAAAACTGAGTGGCTTGTTTTTATTAGGGAATGTATATAAAGAGAAATTAGTTTGCGGATAAAAAATACTTTCCTTCAAAAATATCCGTTAGTGAAAGGTGCAAATATTTAGGAATTCCCAGTTTTCAGTTTTTTCCTGAAATATTCGGCTCAAAAAATTTTTAAATTGATTTTTGCAAAGAAGTACTAATATATAAAAATATTCCAAACATCGGATATCGGTTCCTTTAAATAAAAAATAAAACTTGGAAAATCTTGGAAAATCCAGATTCAACCTGATATGAAGACAGAACATTTCAAAAGTGTGACAGAAACAATTTTTCAAACAAAAATATGAATAAGCCTGCTTATTTTTATAGGACGGTGATATATAAAATATATTGTTAGGTTTTTAATATGGTTTGAAATATTTACATGTCAGAATATTTCTGGAATGTAAGAAATGTTATATTTCGTTGAATAAAACTGTTCAGATTTCCTTGAGACCGCGAATATTGTAATAAAGGCAGATATGTATACATTTTTGGTCTTATTTGCTATAAGAATGATTTTGGGTTTGTTTTAATACAAAAGAAAATAATTCCAGTATGCTTCGTGCTCTTACAATTTTGAGAGGACAATGAGAAAGTATTAAAATATTAAAACATTCATAATCCATAGGCGTATCACTTCTTTTAGTAGACAGCATTGGAGATTGTACTCAATATAAACTATAAAATTGGACCTAGACATTTTGTTTCAGTAACAACAATTGCATTTTTTGTCATACTCAATAATTCACGGTCATATTTTCAATAAATGCGATAATTTTTGTATTCAACCCACGTCACGCCGTCTTTATTGTCCAGGTGTTTAGAATGGTTTATGAAATCTTGTTTCAGAACCTGTTAAATAGATTAAATAGGAAATAGCAACGTGAAAGATTTTATTAATATTCCGAAAATAGATGACAAATCGATACTGTTTATCTACTATCTAATAAAACAAAAGGTATTACAGGATATATATTAGACGTTATTATTTCCTAACAAAACAATCAATAATCAATTAAGTTAATTAAGGTTGGGACGTGATACAATTTCACTAGATAAATTAAAATTTTCATCCACGTATTTGTTAATTTACTTATTTTTTCTCTAGATACGTAGATTCCGTTGTTAAATGTTATTATTTAAAGGAGATTTACAAAGACCCACAATTAAAAAAAGTACCGAAACGATCAGAGACCAAAGAGCAAAGTTTTAACAAAGCCGGTTGGTTAGTTATGCTGTTCGCTGTGTCGTTAAAATGATTTACATTAGTTATTCTCTTGTGTTATGTTCATATGCATAGAACAGTGTTTTATTTCAACCTATGGCTTAAATATGTACTAAATTAATGTGGCTATTTATGAACTTATCATGTACAAGCTGTAAGAAGCGTCCAGCTACTTGCAACTTCAATGATTTCTGTTTATTTGTCTAAATTTTTTTATCGACACCCAGTATTTTCTTTATATTTCTCAAATAAACATTATTATACACCAAGGTGGTAAAGACTATTATTATTGACCAAGCACCAAGAATATTTTGCGAGAGGCTTTGCACCGAGCGGAATAAGGTGCGAGGTTTATAAATGTCTTCAATACCATGGTGTATATTATACAATTTTTTTACTACTAGCCAAATTTATGACAAAAATTGAATATAAATCCCAAACGCACTACGAGAAGCGTTTACTCCGTCGTCTGACTGACAACTACACTGTCAGTTTTCGATATATTATGAACGTACATGTCATCAGTCATTTTTGGTTGAGCGCGAATTTTAAATGAATGGCATTTTTATTCAAATAATTTTATCTTGATAGGTAATTTCAAGCAGCAAATACGTTAAAGACAATCTCCAGGGTATACAAAATTATGTTGTACAAGTTTTTGTTAAACTACTATCCCTGAATTCTTCTCAAAATATTTGAGTTTGTCTATTATTGACATACTCGAGTAACAATGGACGCTGATTTATTGGGCCTGTTCAGACAATAAGCCGATAAGTAGTTGATTGATGGTGTTAAAGACTGATTAAGCTACTAACTTGAATAATAAGCTGAATAAGCGCTGAATCAGACAATATAGATGCCATTATACAGCAGCATCCATGAAGCTGAACTATATACTGAATAAGTGCCTCTTCAGCCAACTTAGTAGATATTGTTCAGCAATATGCTTATGTAGCTGAGCTTGGGTTGGATAAGCATTTCTTCAGCTCACTTAATCCGGTGTTCAACTATTTAAAAATGGCTGAACATGAGCTGGTTAAGCGCTTTTACAGAAATCTGAACAGCTGTAGCTCAGCTATCCATAGTAAGCTTAGTATGCACTGAATAAACCCTTCTTCAGTAAAGTTAAGAGCCACTGTCCAGCTTTTATTAACACGGACTGAAGAATTTCTAGTTCAGCTCATTTTGGAAATATTGTTCAGATATACGTAGTCTGTGAACAAAAAATAGATACTGAAATATATACTACTTCAGCCATTTGATATTCGCTGAAAAGAGAATTTATGCATGCAGTCATATATATCATTCTGCGATTTTTAGGTTATGTTTTTGATTATGTCACTTGACTGGCAAATTTATAAAGCTTGCATGCATTACATCATTTGCATTTATAATGCTGCTTGGTGATGCTTGTGGCAGTTCATCAGGTTCTGGTGAATTTATGAAGACATCAGTTGCTCTTATAATGTTGCTTGGTCCTGCTGGTGGCCGTTCATCATCAGGTTCAATCAAGTTTAATTAAACGTTCGGTACTTCTAATACATGACATAAATATGTTTATGTAGCAGTGGAACTTGGCATAACTTGGACTTTTTTTAATGGGGGCTCTCCATCACGTCTATTAAATTTTTCAAATATTAAATTGAAAGCTGTTTTCCAATTAGTTAGTTTTTTTTAATAAACACATAATCGCTGATATTTCTGTATCATGTATCATGTAGGTTTACAAATACCATTATTCGCAAACATTTAGCATGTGTTCGTTTGGCTCAAAAGTTAAAGATGAATCGATTGTTAAATGATAATCCACGGGTCCCAGGTTCAATCCCCACCGAAGGAAGGAAGAAGAAAAAGTAAAAATATTTGTAAATTCAATTATAATAGCACGTAACTGAGGTAGGTGAGATGAATAAATAATATAAAATTCAGAAGTTAAAAAAATGTATAATGCATATTAATTTGTTTTTGCTTTGAAGGTGAACTGAACAAGAGCTGCATAGAAGCTTTGTCAGCAATTTGAATCAGCTACACTATACTACACAATCTGCATAAAGGCAGAACTACGACTGAATAAAGAGCTGAAGAAGCTATCCTTGACTGACTGACTGACTGGCAGTCATAATGTCCAGTAATAGCTGTTTAAATTCTCAACTTTTGGGTGAATATGAGCTTAACAAGGGTTTATTCAACATGTTTGATACCGATATTCAGCTTTAGACTGAACAATAAACTGCCTAAGCGCTTTTTCAATAAATAATCAGCATAAATTGTTACCTGGGTAGGTTAATAATAGAAAATTATTAATCACTAATAGAGAAATTTAACTTCTCAGTTGGCTAGAAGAAGCAATAATTGTCAACTTCACAGCTAGTAGTGGAAAAACATTATTATTATTATCTATCAGAAGAATCTGATAATTTGGCGAATTTGTAAAAGATATATGGACGCCACTGGGCGGCGTTTGTTGTCATTGGTATTGAAAATCTCTTCTTTACATTGACTTTAAAAAGAGTAAATTCCGCGGTCGCCTGCTTTGCGTCTAATCGTTTGGATAATGAACATTGCTCGCGTTTTAAATGTAGAATAACAAAAAAAACTATTGTACTTTAATTCGCCTTGTGACTAAAGTCTATTAATAGTTAAAAGCAACCGAGTGAATGTAATAAAAATATGCAATTGTTTATGTTTTCTATTAATAGATTTAACTTATAATGTTTACAGGAATAGGGGAATAAAAAGTTGCTATGAATTGAAATTTATTCAATGAATAAAGTGGATGTACTGCTTCTATTCCAATTCTAGACAGTTTCCATAACCATCGGTATTATGCAGTGTATGGGGAAGTATGAATAAACAAAGGCACCAGACTCTGGAGGAATACATAATGAACTCATACACATGTGGATCTTAAAATAACACATGCACAGCAAAATCTCGAAAATGTGGAGTTATTTCTGAAATTACTGGAAAATGACAAAATTACTGGTATTATATTTATAAATGGCATATCGAAACTCCCCACGGTGATAATAAAATATGAACTATTCAGAAGAATAGCGAAGGAGTTAGGAAAGCCTAAAAAATTGGGCTCACAATACGAAACAGGGAACAAGCAAGGCTGTTTTTAAATGGTTAACTCTTTATTCTCCTAACCTCGTTCATCTTTTAAGAAAGGTTCAATTCAGCTACTTCCCAAAAATTGTTATTGAAACTTTCCCAATGTCCATGAAGTACACAGTAATTTTTCGTGACCTACACAAATCAATGCTACATCGTATTTTATAGAAACCCTGGTATATATCAATAATGACAGCTACGGTCTAACGACTTCGATAATTGCGGAACTAGCCAAACTTTACACCCATGCTCAATCCCTTAAGAGATGGGATGGAATCAAAGGATGCAGTTTTGCCAGGATTACCCTGGTGCCGAAGAAAAATTTGGCGATGACCAGGAAAAACCTACGTTTAACAGTAGGATTTCTGACTGGCCACTGTCAACTAAGGAAACATCTCCATACTATGGGGCTAGTGGACACACCTCTACGCAGGATGTGTCAACAGGAAGATGAAGCTGTCAGGCATGTCTTATGCGAGTGTCCGGAGTTATCGTCCATAAAAGATTGTGTGTTCGGTGAGTCTTGGCCTACACCTGCCGATATGAAGGAGATGTCTCCTAGTGACCTGTCCATCTTCCTGGGAAGAACAGGATGGACGATGACCTAGGAGAGCAGCTCCTCGGGAGGATGTACAATGGGTCACATGTGGCCTAAGTGCTGTGAGCCTACACTCACTCTCCCTACTCTGCAGATACAGATATCAAAAATATAAAAAAATCATCCAATTTCTCATCAATATACAAAACTTTTCCACCATTTAATCAATATTGTGTCTATTGCGGCTTATGTATATAGGTCAATTAAATCCGGTCCACCCTATATAATAATTATAATGAGCCTCTCGAACATTATTGAGCATCTGTCAACGTTTAGATTAAAAGGAAATTACGGACATGAATCATAGTGAAATACATAAAAATATTCCAGAAAAATCTTCAATAATATGAAAAAAAATTATTGTTGGATATTTTTTTGATATATATCAAAATAAAAAATTCAATCAATATAAAAATGATGAAGAATGACCGAACTAGGGTTGATGATATTACCGTGTAAACATTATTTAAATGTGTTTCTGCAAAACAGATTTTCATTCATTCCAATTAGGAGATAATTGGTATTTACAGCAAATAGACCCAATTTTTCGATTGAGTGAAACATTTTTAATCAAACAGTTGTGTGTGATTGATTTCGATTTTGTTATTCGGAATGTCCACCATTTGCTTTTTTTGTGATATTTCATTATTTTGTGTCTAATTATACCATGTCAAACACCAGAGTAGTATACCCTGTATATAGTTCTGGGCATATTCTCCACTTTAAACTCTATTGGTATACCTGTAAGATATAACCAACCATTCTGGTTTGTAAATAGGAAGGACAATATCACTTGTAGATCGGTTTCGGCGAAATTTGATCCTCATCAGTACAAGGTAGATACTATCCATCCAGAAGTAAGAAGAGAGCGTAATTCTGGACTGGAGAAAATGCTGAAATCACATCAATACATTATCTACAGAAAAGGAAATGTTATTAATTGATTTTATTTGAAAAATGTGGAAATATTAGATCAAATAAGAGCTGAAATAAATACTTTGTTAGATTGAAGGAAATTTATAATTTAATACTAGACGGTGTTATCCAATTAAAGAATCGCTTCTTGAATTGTATAGATTTGTTATCATCTTATATTTCGTTAAAGCTTCCAATAAATCTTAACAAGAAATTATTTGTGGTATAAATCTTTTGTTTCCTTGTGCAATAAATTGTAAGTGGTGAAAAGTTATGAAAGAAGGATATTAAGCTGCCTGTTTCATTTTATACTCATCGAGAAAATTGTTAGGAAAAATAAGATTTCTTAATACTGTATTTTTGTAAAAAGTAAATATTTGTACCTGGCATGGAAATAAGAAGAAATTTTTCTATTTCAGTTTTACACAGGAATATAGAAACAATTTCCATTTATATTTATGCATTGCTTTTTCCCAATCAATTGGTGATTTATGACGGAAAGGAAAAAGTAAATATATAACAGGAAAAGTAGAACTCAAATATCTATGAATTTGGATAGAAATAAATATGGAAACTGATATAAACGAAGAACAAGGAATAAATAGTAGTAGAGTAGATCGATTATAAGTAAAAAGGAAATATCTGGAGAGCTAAAGTTGGTCACAAAAAAGCAGGATACAAACAGTAGATATAAAATACTCAAGAGTTGTCAAAGGAGACTCTCGTCTGATTCTTCTTTTAAGTCACTTACTTCACTCCAAGCCATTTATATTGGGACAGTTCAAAAGGCAAACGTCTTAAGATGTGAAGCTCGACGCAATATTCTTCGTCACTGTGATTTTTTAACAATTTACTCAATTTTGTGTTTGCTCTTTTCATACATCCACTCCTGAACTTGACATTCTATCAAATATTGCTTGGGAAAGCTTAGTTTTCCGGAAAGATAAGATGAACTGTCAACTATAATCACATTGTTATATTTTTCAGGAGGCTTGGTATCTTCAATTCAATCATTATGTCAGCACTTCCAAATAATCCATATTTCTTTTTAGTAATAAGCAACATTGCTCTTGACCTTGCAGAAGTTTATAATAAAAACCAGCTAAAAATGTATATATCTCAAGGAGCGTACAATTAATAGTAGGTATATTGTGTCACAAGGGCAGAAAATGTGCTTTAGCAGCCCAAAACTATTAGATCCACGAGCAAGCGTATCGATGCGTGAGCAGCTGATAGTTAAAGAATAGACCAGCTTAACAAGAAGCGAAGCTTCAGATCCCATTTTTCATGCGCATGTCTGAAAGGAGCCATTTGTTTAATAAGTTAAATGTCATACTTCACTTTGTCGACGATATTTGAGAATTTGATCATTTTCTCAGTGTATTTACTAAGTTATCGGCCAACGTCGGTCTCTCAAGGTCATAAATTAATGTTACCAAAACATCAAAGAGATTGCGTCGGGCTCCGCTTCTTGTTAAGCTGGTGTATTCTTTGGTTAAGGGATGCTAAAGCGCTTCCTGCATGTGCGACACACCACAATTTTCCGCATATAGAATAAACCAAAAAATAGTAAATTATTACAAAATATTCACGTGAAACGTCATAAAGTGGCAATATGGTGAAAAACCGTTGCGAAAAAAGATTTATTAAAATGTATTCTATAAAACTTATGGACAATTAAAAATTCACGACTGAATGCGAGGAAGAAGATATTTAAATTTTGTTTAGGTCTTTCTTGTTTGCTTTTATTGCCAAGATCGCGTCTTTATAGGTACATTAAACAGATTTGATTCCAGATTCTGGTTGGAGTATAATTCATTTTATATTTAGATTAGCATATAAAAAAAATTAGGAATTTAAGTACACTCCACGTTAAATCTTAAGAATAAAATACAAAAAATAATTAAATATTTCGCGATTTTTGTTGTATAAATTAGAAGACATATTTAATTGTACAATTGTTGACAAAAAATATCCATCCTACTTACTGAAATCCATCAAAAAGTTTTCTTATAAAATAATTTATTGAATTTTTAAATTTTTGTATATAGAAGAACTTTACCTTTCAAAATGTTCGGCAACAAATTAATAAAAATATAGAATCAACACTACAAGCACGAAGTTTTCGTCACCTATTACGAATCGGTGACTTTGACGGCTAACTGAACAACGTGAAAACACGCGGATAACTAAACTTTACAGAATTTTCCATCCTAGTTCAATGGAAAGCGCGCGCAGAGTTGCCGAACTTCAAAGAAAATCCTATGGGTTGAATGATGACAATCTATTATTTACTTAATTCACAGTTTACTGCAAATAAATTGTTATTTTAGTAAAGCGTGTAATAGATGTCAAAGGTAATAGTGTAACGCCTTACAGATACTTTGAAAATCAAATAGACCGTTTACCCAAAAGCAACAACCACTTCCTGGCTATTTTCCATATATTTCTCCACTGTATTTGCATCTTCTTGTTTCCGATAAATTGTTGCTGACTAGCATTTTTATCACAATTTGCCCTTTTGACTTCTTTAGTAGCTTGGCTGTAGACTGTAAATTTTAAAAATTATTGAATGTCTTTGACACGAAACTTTACTTCGAAACTCTTGTTTTATTTCTAAATATAATGCGACCTAACTTTTGTATATACTCACAACGTCAAAAGTCTTAGACCCCCTGTATATCAAAAGATTTAATTAAACCCAGTTATTTTTCTTACTGTGGTAAAAAATTAGATGTATTTAAGAAACAAAAAAGGCAATAAAAAGATGTCGATAACTAATCCTTACTTTATTATCAATGTTTTTAGAAATATTGGCAGTGATAGCATATTCAGCCAAGTGACTAGTGTATTATTTCTTTTCATTTTTGTGGATTATAATGCCAGGACGTGAAATTTTCCAGTTTATTCGAGCAAGAATTACTGCTTTACATGATGCACGACACTCTAATCATGAAATATCGGAAATCTTGGGCATTCCTAGATCATCTGTTGTGCGAATAGCACACAGATTTCAAGAATTTGATACAGTGGAAAACAGACCATGTAGTGGACGTCCTCGAGTGTCTAGCGAAAGGGAGGATCGTTATTTGGTGCAATATGCCCTGACACCGCTCAGCTTCAGCTTCAGCTCTTCGGAGTCATTTTCAGGGTTCCTTTCGCCGTGTTATATCGACACCTACAATTCGAAGACGACTCCATAATGCAAATTTACGTGCTAGAAGACCATTAACTCTACTCTACTACTCTACTTCCACGACATCGTGCAGCACGTCTTCAGTGGGCGCGAGAGCACAGGGGTTGGCTTTTGCAACAGTGGAGGTGGGTGTTATTTACAGACGAAACCAGAATTGGACTGGTGAGTGATGACAATCGGCAAAGAGTATGGAGGTCGTCAACAGCGACTTAATTTCGTCCGCGAAGTTGCTCCCTACCAAGGGGGTACCGTAATGTTTTGGGGGGGAATAATGTTTAACCGCCGTACCGCATTAATTCGAATTCCACAGAATATGACCAGCCAAATTTACGTCGATCAAGTTATTACACCCATTATCTATCCCATACGAAACGAATAAGGCGAAAATGTTGTGTTTATGGACGTCAACGCCCGACCACATCGCGCAAGAAGGGTTCAGGATTCACTTGAAGCAGGACATATCAATAGATTGAACTGGCCAGCCAACTAGCCTGATATGAATCCTATTGAGAACATGTGGGATTATATTGCTAGAGCCATTCACAATCGAATCAACCCACCCCAGACTGCAGATGAGTTAGTCATAGCGGCGGTAGAGGAATGGAACAATATTCCACAAGACACTATCAACCGCTTGATTATTTCAATGCACAGACGTGTCAATATGTTATTGCAATGTCGAGGAGGACATACCGACTATTAGTCAGTATACAACATGTTTCATTACTTTTTTTGATTCAATACATTTTGTCAACAAATTCACACATTAGTTTGTTTTTAATTTTCTAAGTATCCCAGTTTGTGGAAAATACTGCTTTCACAAAAAATAAATTCAGAAAACAATATACTATTTTAAATATATTTTGTTTTTCTATCAAAATATTTCTTAAACAAAACTATGTGGGGGTCCAAGACTTTTGACGTTGTGTTAAATAATTACAGCGCTTAACGGCTCAATTCACATCGTTTCTATTTACAATATCAAAGGACCATTCGCATTCAGAATCTAAACAAAAATAATAAAATCCTTATACTTCAAAGTAGGTCGCAGAACACAAAATAATTCTTTTAGTTGAGCCGCGATTGTATTACAACATAGTTATTTATCGAATTTACTTCTAACAATGGTATTTTTCTACTACAAAATCTTTCTTTTCAGAATTACAAAGACGAAAGCCTTGCTCTTCCTTATATATATACTTTAACAAATTTTTGCGATAGACAAACGAATCCATACTAAAGAATCTTTTTAAAATCTGTGTCAGCCTTTTTAGAAATACGCAAGGCAACTATGATTAGAATGCGGTTCGTTATAAAACTTTATATTCTGGAGGTTTTATATCGATGGGTTTACTTTAGCGAGGGTGTATTATTGACCGGTGCTACAGCCTAACCTATAATTAAACATTTGGAGTCGGTGAACCATGCGTTACTGCAAACTCCTGGTGGAATACCTTCTGGGAACAGGGTAGGACTAGATATAATTATTTGTTTCATGTTTTTATGTTATTGAATTTAGGATATTAAGATTTTAAGTAATATCTTCCCATATGCTTGTTCAACAACTCTACTGCCTCTACCCACTTCTCTTTTGGTCTTCCTCTCTTTCTTTCAGATCCAGTTCCTCTTCTTCCATACAGTTTCTCTTTTTTCTATTTATAATAAAGTACACGCATATTTCATATTTTGCTAGGATATTAATTTATAATAGTAAATATGATATCAAAAATTACTAATAATAGGAAATAAACCAGTTTCCATTGGAAATTGCTCCCAAATTTTGAAATAAGATTCAAATTTCAATGCACTTTCCGACCACAACCCGAGGATTTCCGAACGCTACCGATGATACGTGTGATGTCATATCTCTCGTGTTTACTTAGGTCAATATGGCCGGTATTGCATTAGGTTATGTGTAGTTGTGTGTTTATATTGTATTTTAATCAACTATTAATTGCTTCATCGACGTAAAAATATAATTTATATGTTAGTTTGAGACCATTAAGTGTTTGTTTATGGTTTTTTTATTTCTAAAAGTCAACGTAAAGTGGAAAGTGGACATAAATATTCGATATTTCCGAGAATGTTTTAAAATTTTTGGAAGAATATATTTTATTTACTAGTTCAGTGTTCAGTGACGATTCTTTCATATTTTGTGAGTAAAGATATGGCTAGCGAAGGTTTTGTAAAACTGATAACTTGCCCAAAGTAGACTCATTTATGCTGCTTGAATTTATGAAGTCAAACAGCTGCTTTAATGCAGAGGAAATAAAAGGAGTTAAAGCATTATCGTAAGTACGATTTAAGCTATGTTTTATTTATATAATATATACCAACCATATTTCGATGTGTGGTCCTAAGAAAATGATGTTTTTATGGTTGATTCCTAGACATATAGGTACATAACCTCAAACAATTTAAGAATAAAAATTACCAGCATAGAAGTAGGTACTTACATTAAAATGGTCTTCACAAACAAAAGTAATGCCCTTCTCTTAAGTGTATTTTTGCTTGCGCCACCAGGTAAAGTAACAAATATATTGTCTGCAGTTTTAATAGACGTTGATTTGCACACTGGAACAATGCAATACTTGGAATACAAATTTTTTTTTCGGCTTTATCCATTTTTAAAGCTTTCAGAAACAAATTAGGTCACAAGAGCTCAGAGCATGGTACACGAATAAGAACGTAAGCAAATGACGTCACACCATAGGGCAGCCATATTTATGACGTAAAGCGCGTTTTCGCGGACTTCCAAATTTTATGATTTTTAAAGTCGTTTTAAAAGTAAAGTTTATATTTTTTTGAAAAAATAGGCATGAAAGGTGTTAGGAGACCTGATAAAGCGTCAATTCCCACCAAAAGCAAAATGTATGCTTGTACCCTATTCTGTTTGATAAACAATGTCTTCACTAGTGCTTCTGCGCTTCACTTTCCTTTTGTTAATCTTGTATTAATTTCTTCTGACTCGTCATTCCTATCCTTCCTATCTCATCCTGTGTTCTACTCTTAATAGTGCACCTCTTTTAAATGCCCAGGAACGTCAAATCCTTATCTAGATGCTCAGTTGCTCATTGCCATTTTTTCTCATTTAACGGCACACCATTTTCTTTCGCACTTTTTTCCAGACGTTTAACATATCAAAAAGAAATAAAAATCCACTTCCACGTTGTTTACATTTATTACATACTTTTAAGCTCAGTTTTTTCTAAATTCACTAACGAATAAAAAACATAACGCTCATCCTAAAATAAATTCCATCTCGTCCAAACCCTTCCCGTTATCCAACTGCTCCACGTTTTCGATAATCATCGCCTCAACGTTTACTTGATTCAATGCTTCCTGTATTTTGAATATAATCGGCTTTTCTATGGCGTCCATTATTTGATACCTCAACAGATTTGGTATAACGTTTACTCCAAATTCGACGAGATAATCTACAGTGCCCAAACCATCGAATCTAATTTGTATGTTCCCCAATTCTAATTGGATGTCATCTAAAGAGGGATGCTGAGAAGTGTCCAAGCTTTGACTGGCGTTAATTAGGACCTGCACACCAATTAAAGAATATTAATCATCGTTATATGTATATAGTTATACCACAGTATAAGAACGAACCAGTAGTATAACTCTTATAAATTTCATTCATAAATTGCCAGAGCTTTTGATGACCTTGAACGGATCGCTTTACGATTCATTTTACCATAGGCGTAGGTGGCATAAGTTTTAAAATGACTTGAACGTGTTGACTGTTTTTTCTTAAATATTGTAGAACAGTACACTGATGAGTGAATGAAACAATAGTCTTATACCAAATATTTATTGGTTTTTCCAATTTTCGTTTTGTTATTATTTTTAAAATTTTTATTGACAAATTTTAATGTGTAATATAGTCGTACCCTGAAGAAAAGTTTCATTAAATATTTTATTGGAAAATCAACACAAGGATGTACAAACTCTGTTATTTGACTAATATTTATGAGTGATTCAACAATATTATCTTCTGTAGCAACTTTCTCAAAGGTCATTTGGAATAATGTTTCTAATAATTAGATGTATTGTACAAAATTTTCATGCGGCATATTCAAGTTTCCAAAAGTATCCTTATTCGTATTTTCATAAGCTCTAAGGTAACAGTATAAAGACGAATCGTCTAAATTCTGATACGCTTGTGAATACGTCTCACATACGCTACATGTATGAACTTCCGAACATTTTTTAATTAAATAACCACAAAAGTAGCGAACAAAATTCTTTTCCATAAATCATTTGTCTGAAAGTCTTTAGGTATTGCAGTATTTGATGAAAGGAATATTGTTGGAATAGCCTTTTTTAAAAGAAGTTTTCTTTTATGAGGTTGCATAATCATGTCTGATTAAAAATGAGCACCACATAAACGATGACTACTATTGTATAGAGTTTATAGTTTTGGCATCAAATCAGGCCTATCGCATGCTTCGAGCCAAACTTAAGCTTTGGAACAAAAACAACAAATTAAATCAATGCATGAAACTAAGGCTCATAAATGTAATATGAAGATCAATTAATAAAGTATCATACTAACAGTTTCTCACCTCTCTGAATCCTTTGAAAAAAGGTATAATTTTCCATCATAATTATAATATTTATTGTTACATCCACGAACTACACACACAATACCCGTTTTCTTCTTTTTAATGTTATCCATTGCAAAAAAATGCTTATAAACTATAAAAATAATACCAAAAACCCGTAAAAATATAACCTGTTATAAATAATTCGATTCGCAAATTCACTACTGGCACTTTAGTTGGATCGCAGCACAGCGCTGGCCGCCAGATGAGATACTCATCCGAACGACGTTGTAGGTCACTGAGAGCTCGGCAGTGTAACGTCACGAGATAACATACTGGTTCGTTCCTATACTGTGGTTATACTCCTAATAACTTAATGTAGAATAAAGAGCATTTACCTTAATATATTCAACAGAAAATGAAACAGTTCCATCTTTAGAAAACAGACTGGTCACAAAAGAAACTTCCCAATTGCTGGTACCTAGTAATTGACCGGTACCCACTTCTAAAAGCACATGAATAGTTTTATTCCTCATCTCGAACTTGATATCTTTCGCTCGATGGAAAGATGCCAATCCATACAACCAAGTATTAGTAAGGTAAATATCGAATATACCAACACTATTGTTGTAATCGGGTACTAAGTAAGGATCGAAGCCTGCTCCTCTTACTTTATTTCTCAATTCGTATATCAATTGATCGAATGGTGAAATGGAATTTGGGAAGGTTTTTCCCAATTTTTTTATTTCCTTGTTGATATCATTGATCATGCTAGTTTTGGCTTCACGTAATACGAAAGGTTTTATTGAATCGAAGACGAATGTTCCTATTGAATTCACTACGCCTGAAATTTAAAAAAAATTAAAGTTTAAAACGTAAAAATACATTTATCTACCTTGAAGCAGTCCCATTCCTTGAAAATCTAGGTCTATTTTTCCTATCTTCAGGTCCATTTCTATATCTTGAGCCTCCAATGATCCATCTGCTTGTATTTCCATTTTTGCTACTGCTGAAACCACAGCCTAAAACATTTTCCGGATATTTAATAATTTATTATTTTCAATTAATTATCCTTTATAAAGTTCTGTCAAAGGGATCGTATGACCTTGACTGTGTATAGCGTTATACATGACATGCAATAAAGCCATAAAAGTGTTAGCCGTGACCAGGTCGTATTTATTTTGATGGCGAATAATAAATTATCAACTGAAAGCTCTATAAGACTTTTGACTCATTCTTATTATAAATACTTCATTTTATTGCAATGGATTATTTGCAGGTGCGGCGGCTCTGTACTGTATAGTTCAGGCAACGAAGACCGAAAAATACCAAATAGCGGAAATAGTTCATGTAGAAGCCAATTTTGGCCTTAGCGAAAGAAAGTTTATACACTAAATTAATCTACATGAAAGACGAAATTTAATGTTCAATATACATCATTAATTCACTAGTTACTTCATTTTCAACAATCAACATATTATTTGTAACTACAAACATTTCATTTTTAACAATAAACATTACATTTTTAACAATAAAAACGTTTTTTTCAATTTTCCATCTGGCTCCTTTTTTATAGAGAATTTCATGTAGATTAATTTAGTATATAAACACGCCAGTTTCCCAGGGACGCCCAGGGTGATCCCAGCAAGACTGCATCCTTTGGATCCATCCCATCTCTTGGGGGATGCATCTCAATCCTAGGTCAAGTCAGTTTCTAATATCATGAAAAGGACTATACCTATACCTATATCATATTTATAATACGAGATTTTCGAACAAATAACTTAATATTAAGAAAAACGTATCAAATAATTGTACTCTTGAAATCAAAATACGAAATAAAAAGAAGTAAGACAATGATTTAAAAAAACATATCTTTAAAACGACATACTCACAAAAAGGTCGATTGTCATTTTAGGATGGAGCAGTAAACAAAAACCTCATTTTGCGATTCGCAGAAAAGATAAATATGTAATAAAAGTTTATTTTCAAAAAAATAAACATGAATATTTATTTTTATATTCCATCGACTTCTTTACCAAACTTGCATTAATAGGTTGTTCAACTAGCAATAGATTCGTGTTTCACTGTAGTTCGTATCCTTGGAAAAATGTGAAATAATATATTTCATTGTAAGACATTCTAACAATATTGGCAACAAATTTTTTGCAGTCGTAAACTTAAAAATACTATTTAGGCCCGGTTTATCAATAGCAATTTATCCGTCAGTTAATACTTAACTACCAGTTATTTTGGAAAGGTCGGTTTATCAACAACATAACTTTATCCGGCAGATGAAATATCAAATATTTATCTGTCAGTTTCAACTGGCGGATAGGTCGATATCTGGAGTTTCAGGTCGATTACATAACCTCACTTTATTCGGTAGAGTTGTTGTGTGGATTTCGTTGTGGTGTTGCGTCAAATTTACTTGGGTTTTGAGCAAAGTAAAAAATGGTAAGTACTAGTACTACTAAGAAGGGAGGATGCAATTTCACAGCAGAGGAGAGAAATTTGCTTTTAAAATTTGCAAATAAATATAAAAATGTGATAGAAAATAAAAAACGGATGGGGCAGCCTGGAAAACAAAAGAGAAGGCTTGGATGCAGGGTGAAGCAGCAGTTCGACATTCAAGTAAGTCCTCAATCAGTTCTAATATTGATAGAACAGTCTCTTTTGTCAATGAATAATTCAGCAAGAGATAAAGAGGAAACCAATGGACTGTGGTTAAATAAGAACAATTATAGTCAGTTCCTTCTTTATTCACATTAGTTGATTGATATAAATATAATTCGAAGGACCACCCCTCAAAAGGGGAAAATAGAAAACAGAACAGTAAAATTACAATATTACCTATAAGGTAACTGGTTTTATAGATATCTGAGTGAGATACCATGAAATAATACAAGTTACAGCGAATACAAATATCAGATAACAAAAGATGAAACAATATAAATTGTCACAACAGAGCCAAATACTCCTAATTTATAACAGGTACAAATAATTAAATTTGTCGAGTAACTACCAAAAATAATAATATAAACTCCTAAAACAGTTTCAATAATTATGCTTTATATTAGGTGCTAGTCAAGACACCGAGTGAGCGGGTATATAAAAGATTTTCACATATTAATTTTACATAAATTTTACATAATTTCACATAAAATTATCAGAGTCCGAGATTTGGCAACCTTTATTTCTATGAAGAAGATAATTATGTCCATTGAACATAGAGCCAATTGCGGTTAAGATTAATTAAGCAAATTTGTCACCTTACCAATTTCCAGCGGCATATTAACACATAAACTTAGATAACAATTATTTCACTACTACTATCACTTCATATTACAAAGGCGGTGAATAGAGATTTTCGTCCCGTTCTTGGACGAAGCATGGAACGACCCATGTACGATCAATGACTTTCAACAAGTGGTTGAAAATGGAGTTAACGGAAATGAGGGGGGGATAGTGACCACGTTGGAATAGAGGCGAAATCCGGTAAAAAGAAAGCGCGAAGTATTTAAATTTAAAAATAAGATTAGAGATGAACACATAATGTTAAATGGATTTTAACAGTCATCATAAATATTGCATGAAAATCCTGGTCATCCCACTTTTCGAAGTTGTCCACTCCCCTAACTGTATAAGGCCGTCTTTCGTACTCAAGAACTTGCACAATATCCTCATCCTCGTCGCTAGGGCTGTTACGATGGAACTGGACCTATTATTTTGGAATAGGTATCGCCCACCTATTCCGCGAACCTATTACCAAATATTAGTCGTACCTATTACTTGTGTCACTGTCTGACTGTCACTCTTCTATTCTCATAGGCAATTTGGCAACTTGTAATACGCATTACGTGTACCTATTCCTAATGACATAAGACATAATGTAAACAACAGTACCAGAAATCAGAAAAAATAGACTGATAAAAAATAAGAGTATACAGAAACAGAATAAGCTTATATAATTTTTGGAGAGGAGAGGAGGATTTTTGGGGCTCCCCAACCTACCCTACCATACACGTCAATAACATGAACAACCAATCCGATCGATACGACGTATTTGGTAGGTACCTATTATATTACGGCACTGACAGCGCCAGCAATATTCTGTCATAAAATTCTAGTTGGAATAGTTTGGAACGGTAATAGGTATTTGGAATAGGTATCTACTTGGAATAGGAACAGGTAATACTAGGTATGTCGAAAAGCTATTCCGTAACAGCCCTACTCGTCGCTATCCAGAATATAATACTCATCAACAACCAAAAACTCTTCAATAAAGAAAAATAAAAACACATAAACCTTTGGATAAACATTCACCAATAACCTAACAAAAATATCAATTGATGTGACATGACCTTGTTCTTGTAACAACCAATGATATTGCTTACATTTATTCGTCAGCATTGCCAACTTTCATTATCTGTTATATAGTTAGCAAACTAGAGAATAAAAACGAGTTGATAAACCGCTTCCAAACAAAAAGTTACTTTTATCCGACGGTTACTTAACTGATGGATAATAGATAGGGACCAGAATGTATAAGAAAACTTGATTAATCCTGATAACGGTTGCTGGAATGCTACCAAAACGTTGGAATAAATAGAAATAAAAACACACAAAATATTTTAGTTCCATTTCCCAACAAATAATAAAAAGAAAACTTTTCTTTTCCCGCAGTTTCTTATAGTATTTGATATAACTATATTCCAACCACACTTACTTTGGTAATTGTAACCGTAAAAGGTCCAGCACCTCTCGAAAACAACGAACTAAGTGTATAATTCCCCCTAGTTGTCAAAACATCTATAGACAAAGTGGCGTCCACTTTCATTTTTGTAACATCAGCGAGCACATGTTCAATCCTGAAATTTTTGAGGCCGTACAGCTTCATATCCTTGAAGAACATTCTTCCCACTGACACCGACTTTCTCATATCAGGTATTGGCATTGGATCTGGAATAGGTGCTCCTGGAATTCCCAAAGGATCTTCTTGTTTATAATGATTAAGAATTGCTATTATAGTCTCGCTTAGCTTCTTTTCCGCTTTGAGTGTTTGGTTGGCATACTGATCGTTGTTCCCTGATGGATAACATGGAAACAAAAACAAAGGAAGCTATAAGTAATTTGAAATATACTGGGTGTCCATAAAGTTCGCTCACATTCGTTATTAGTTGGATAAATAAATTGCGGTATGGAAGAAAAATCGAAAAAGTTTGATTTTTGATTGGATATGGATACACTTTGAGTGATGACATTAGCATTTGATGAAGCGAACTTCTTCCTACGAGGATTGTCATCGACTTTTTTTTATTTTTATCCATTATATAGCAAATTTTATGCCCTATAACGCGGTCTAATCCAATACCACATAAAACGGGCCCATGGCTTAATATTTCAATTTAAATTAAATACACACAGGCCAAACTAGATTAAAATGGGCACATTGCGCGGCAAACTACACTAAACGGTTCAAAGTGCGCGCGAACAGAGAAGGATCGCGGCCATTGTCATTAATTATTGCTTAAATCGCGTTAGGAAGTATTTGTTGATAAAAAAACCAAGAAAAGAAAGTGACGTAGACGATTTGCAGGGGTTGCTAAGAAAATTAAACTATCAGGATTGTCAGAGATGATGAATCTTGGATTGTGAACCCGAAAATAAACTTCTGTCCGCTGTTTGGCGGTTCCAATGTTCCATTGAGACGTTCCATACTTATATCTCGCACTGTATTCTCCACTATCTATAGGTGCTTCTCCATTATTGTGGATGAAACATGTAAATATAAATCTAATTTTTGATATTTTGTTTTGTGTACTTTATATAGCATTCTCAAGTCTCATATTTTCCTATTTCTTATTTTCAATATTGTCCGATTTATCAAATATGATTTCTTGCATGAAAAAAATTATTTTTACTTCATCCTCTTATCCCTGTGTCTCGAATTGTTATCGACTTCGTTACTAAATTTTCCATTTGGAAAACATAACAAAGTTTCCATCAATTTTTGAGATATTGAGTAGCGAAACTCCATCAAATTCCCGAAGGTCTTTGTCGTGATAGAATTTCCAGTTCGGTTTCAAGCTTATTCCCAAAGTTCGTCCAGATTGATTGCTTAATTATTGTCGTATGGGAACTCCTAGAGACAATATTGTGTTGAAGTATGACATATTTTTTATAGTGAAATTTCTGTTAAGATCAATATGGGGCTTATGTGTTTCTAAGAGCCTCTCCAATACGACTTCTGCAAATTTATGGCGTCAGGTTATACTAGATCTGTCCCTATTACCAAACTTCGTAGGCAGGCATTAAGTCATCCAACTCTTCGGCTAAGCCTGCATACGATTGTTTGCCAATCATGCTCTTGTAGTTCACAGTTCCGTCGGACATTTTGCAGGCGCTTTGTTCCCCCATTCTCAGGACTGCTTTTTTATAAATAGTCTGCTTATAAAAAACAACCAACAAAAAGAATTTTATTGGAGCTTTAGTTCTTTACGCCAGGTTAGATTTGAGCGACCGGGGGTCGCGACGCAAAAGATCTGACCGTTACGTTACGTTACGTTGCTTGGTTATGTGCCTGGCTTGCGTGCGGGTGCTCTCTCCTGAGTCTCTCTCTCGTTTACGCAGCGATTCACATGCTTCGGCTGGGAATCAAACTCGGGACCGCTCGCGTGGCAGGCGAGCATTCTACCACTGAACCACCGATGCTACATTGAAACTCTATGCAAAGCTGGTATTCGCATTGCTGGTGATCTACTTGAATTTGTTCGGATAAATTTTTACTATTATTTCCATAATTTGTTTTGCGCGATCGATCTTTTTTGTTTATTTACAGCATCGGTTGTCAGGACGGTAGGTTGTGTTTACTGGTTTCTAAGTTTAACACGTCGGTAAGTGATTTACTTACCGTTCAGACGTCGAAAAGTAATACACAATTTCACCAAAATGCAAAATATATTTTAAACTGATCGAAAAGTATAAATGTCACTTTTGACATTTCGTTCATTTCGAAAAAATTTAAATTATTTTATTCGGAATTTATTTCAATACGATCGCGCAAAAATTGTATAAGCATCTCGAACGTTAAGGGTAATTACACAACGTTTGCATGTAGATTCCTCTCGTAAAATTGGACAAAATGATGTGAGGATTAAGTGGTCTAGCACTTTTACTTTCCGAAATACAGGGTGTTGAAATATTGAAAACTTGAATGTTTTAATTCGATAATTTTAAAATGGATGGATAAATTGATTTGACATTTGGCAGCTGGTTTTTAAATGTAAAAGGGCATATTTTGATAGAAATAGTAGTTTGTGCAACTAGTGTGGATATGATGGCCATATCGCACGAGGACGAAGTTTGAACACGACGCCGTAGGCGGAGTGCTCAATTGTTCAAGTGCGATATGGACAATCCACACGAGTCGAACAGCATATTTTTACTACGACCCACTTAAGAAAAAATCTAGAAAATAAAAATTTCTATAAACTGTAATATAACTCCAAATTAAAAATTCAATAGGGTACCGTATTATTACCTATAATAATGAATATTTTGCTAAATATTTCAAACGTCTACCTGTTCTCGTTATCAATATCATGCAGAATAAAAAAAACTTCTTCACGGGGAATCGAACCCGGGTCTACCGCGTGAGAGTCTGGTTTGCTTACTACTCGACCACCGAGGAATATGCAAATTGTTTATCTATAACGTCTTAAACGTCTTAAAAGGAACTAAAGTTCCTACCGTGTGTCCCGCGACACGTTCTACCTTTTTATAATCTACCTTTGGTTGTGCAGGGCCTAGGTGCCCAGGCTACGGACAGTATGTTTTAACTGACCAAATTTTTCAAGAAATCCCAAAAGAGACTGTCTAAGTGCATGGCTTTCCAGATACATGTTTTATCTTAGTATTTGTGGTGTTGAATCGTCTGATGGACTTTCCGATTTTGCATGTATGATGCTTTTATCCATTAAGTTTAGACATTTACAACTATGTTAATTCAAAGCGAACACCCTGCATATTTTAACATCAAAAGTAAGGTTATTTTAATCTCATTAAAACTATAGTAATGTTCACTATATCTATTGAATATTCGGAAACTGAATTTGAATTACTGTTAGATTGCAGTTTTAATATCAATAAAATTATATAGAATGAATTTATTAGTTTTGTTATTAATTTTGCGCTGTCAGCAGATTTCCGAGAAGAAGAATAAATGTGTATAAATGTGAAAATATTTAAATTATGAATAATCATATAATCTCAAACAATTTTTTTTAAACTTTATTGGTACCTAAAAATAATATGTAAGTGAAAATAAAGTAAATAAACTTACCATCTGCGTTTATCGAACAAATACAAAACAAAAACGTAAAAGCACAAATAACTATCTGCATTTTACACTAACAAATAAATAGTTTTCTAACTAAACAAATATAATTCGGTGTACTTTTTTGCATTAATATTTGAAAGAGAGACCGAATTTGATTGCGTACCAGCATCGAGAGAGACTATTAACAACCAAATCAATTGAGTCAGTTTCACGAAGGCAGTGTCAGAGTTCATCTGCTTCAATGATAACAATTGATAATGATTTAGAGATTATTTGTGTTTTGAATGAAGTAGGAAATCTACAGTCGTCTAGGTAATTAAGGCAGATAAATAGTTGCTATTTGTATAAAGTGTAAAGAAACATTTATGATTTTCTCATTTCTGTTCACAAATAATATATTACGAGGTACAGACGATGTGAACACACGTTCTTATTAATAAACACAACATTAATAAACCTAAGACTAACTTCGTTCTAACCATTAGTTTGACAGATACGCTATTAATAAACTCATATTAGACAAGGAATAGGCTACTCCGAGGTTAGTCTGGGACTAAGTTTGGTAATAATTTTAATCCAAGGAGATAGGTAGCTTAAGCTCGGAATAACCTTCGAATAAATATAATTTTAGTTTTGTTGAACTGTCAATTGTGGTATTATAAATATGTTGTCATATCCTAATTCGAAATTTATTTTTTCGTTTTTGCATTATCAGTTCGTATTATTACTCAGTTTTGTTTTTATTAATTATGTATATTCATTGAGTATTTGCTTTGGTTCAGAGATTAGTAATTTTTTTGCGATTGGAGGAAGGGATTATTATTTGGATGATTTGAGAATGATGGAAGAATTGGAAGAAGCAGAGAAAAATTAAATTTTATAAAATTCGGGTTGATCCCTTAAGAGCATTGTTAAAAGAGAGTTTTTTAACAGAACTCATACTAAATATATAACTATTAACAATAGAAAAACGTAAAGAAAATTCGGAAATACTACTTTTAACACAAAATACAAACTGAAAGATAACTATGAGATAACTATTTTTGAAATGAATGAACAGAGCACTGACACATGTCACAATAAAAAACAGAACAGATGTCACCATAACGTAATTTTATTGGTCAATTCCTACCATAAAACTGTGAATCTTCCTTAAGTCATGTCCAAACCCAGTAATAAGGAAAGAGTAACTATATAGACTTCCAGCAAGCTTTCGATTCAATCCAGAGAAATCAATTAATAAAGTCATTAAAAGAATTGGGGGTATGCGATAAGCTGAGAAGATTGATAAAAATAACTTTCGCAAAAACAGTAGCGGAGATAAAAACCCAGAAAGGAACAACAAGAAAATTTGAATATAACAAAGGAGTCAAACAGGGTGATTCATTGTCAGCGACACTTTTCAATTTGGCCCTAGATTATGTATTAAAAAAGATAAGTAAAGGAAACTTGAGAACAAAGGAAGGTCAACTAATAGCATACGCTGATGATGTTGCGTTAGTGACAAAGAATAGGAAAATTATGAAAGAAATGCTAGAAGAAATAGTGAAAGAAGGAAAAAAAATTTGGTCTTAAAATAAATGAGGATAAAACAAAGCTATTGAGAATCAAAAAGAAGTGTGAATATAGGAATATTAAGATTGGAAATTATAATTTTCAGGAGTTAGATAAAATGATATACTTGGGTATAACAATATCTAATGACGGAGACAAAGGAACCGAAATAAAAGAAAGGATAGCAGCCACAAATAGAGCATTCCATAACAATAAAAAGCTGTTAAGAAGCAAACTAATAAGTAAGAAGACGAAAATGAGGGTATATAAAACAATTATAAGACCTGTATTGATGTATGGATCAGAAACATTAACAATGACGAAAAAACATCAGGAAGATTTGAGAATACAAGAGCGTAAGATATTGAGAATGATATTAGAAATGAAAAAAGTTGGAGATGAATATAAAAAACGAACAAACGTAGAATTGGCACATGAAATAGGAAAAGATATAGTGCAAAAAATTAAGGAACAGAGGATAAAATGGTTGGGACACATATGGAGGGCAGGTACAAAGTCAACAATATTTGCAATGATGGAATGGAAACCTTGTGGTAAGCGGAAGAGAGGAAGACCTAAAGCTACGTGGTTACAGGAAGTTATAAGTGAACTCAATAGCATAGGAATAAGGCAGTGGAAGGAAAAAACAAAATATAGGAAGAAATGGCGTCAGATTGCCGAAAAAATATAAGGAAATGAAGGAAGAAAAGGGGATTGATCCACCCCAAAAAAAAGGATTTAGAGAGCTTTTTAAAGCGGCGCTACCCTCTCGGGGGTGTTAAGCCAATATTTATGTATGTATGTAACTATTATCTCCCTAGTCAGCTAGGTCATAGTATATTAATAAAAATATTATTACTTCTTTAAACCCACGCTAGTCTCAGAGTCTAAGAGTCTAAGAGTAAGGGCGGAGTAAGAAATTTTCATTAATAAGACAATTATAGTTAAAATACTAAAATATATTTATTGAATAAATTATTACAGAAACAGCTTCATTTTTCAAACTTCTATTCGAGAATCCAACTGGTCTGCATTGTCCACAACAAGCCTCTCTACATTGACGAGATTGAGCACCTCTTGAATTTTAAATTTGATGGGTCGTTCAACGGCGTCCATTATTTGATGTCTCAATAAATTCGGAATAATATTTACTCCGATTTCAATAAGATTATCCATACTCCCCAATCCGTTGAATTTGACGTGAATATCTCCCAACTCCAATTGAATATCGTCTAGTGACGGGGGATGAGAAGTATTCAAACTTTGACTGACATCGATTCGTATCTGAAATATATGATTGTAATTAATCAATGCCATTCGAGACGAAAATATTGATTTTCATTTGAATGCGGATTATTATTCAGTCCAAAACATTATTAGTAGATAATTGTTCGTACTTTCGTTTTGTTTTTCCAGTGCTCCGAGGATAAAGGTAAAGGTTTTTTTTTAGGCTGGCCGTGGGGAATTTCAGTTAAAAGGTCTCGAAATAATTCGTTTTCGGAAGATCAAAGATTTAAGCGTTTATTGTTCGAAAGTCGACTTTTTCTTTACACTGCCACGAACATGTTTAAGATAATAAAAAAAACAAAAGCACAAAAATCTTGTGCCTTCAGGAGATTGAAAATAAATTCTTTTATTTTTAGCACAAGCAATCTGCAGTGAAACTTTTTAATTTTTTTTGGTAATAATCAACAGTAATCGTACAACAAAACACCAGTTAAAAGCTACTTGTCAACAATATACAGGGTGGTACGGATTTAAACTTTTGCTATAGTAATTTTCTAAACAATGGAGTTCATATAATAATGTTACGAACTCAGTAATTCAGAAGCCGGTCCTGTCGCGAGCTATAATTTTTGGTGAATGCGCTTTCTAGAAATTTCCATAGAGAAATATACAGCTTGTTCAATTGAAACCCATCTTTGGTCAGGTTAGCCTTGGAAACAATTCTAATCATTCAACTGACGTTTTCCAACATTAGTAGTGTATGCAAACGTCACACTGATCTGTTTATTTCGTTTATATTTGACAGCGATTTTAACTATTGTGACTTTGAAATGGCGTTTGTTGTTAACAATCCGTCCAAATGTGATAATGCTCGGCCTCATGTTGCCAACGTAGTGAAAGAAAATCTGCAAAAAAAGAAATGTAGGATATTTGAGCATCCACCCTATAGTCCCGATTTATCGCCTCGCGATTTCCACATCTTTGGGCCACTAAAAAAGGCGTTAAAAGGTAACCGTTTTCAGTCGGACGCAGAAGTACAAAAAAATGTGAAAGAATTCTTCCAGCAGCAGCCACAAGAATTCTATAAGCAGGGTATACATCGGTTGGTGAAACAGTGGGATATGTTCCCCAATTGTAGTGGTAGTTATTTGTAACTGTGCTTGTCAATAAATTTTTCCTGGACCAAAGATGGCTTTCAATTGAACAAGCCTCGTACAATGGTTTTTTCTCGAATGTTATAGAATTCGCAAATTCAAAAAGGTTCTAGAGTTGCGAAGACTATATATACGCGGGTTTTAGAGTGAGTCAGGCTGTTATCAGTATACAGTGAACCGGTAACCAGTTTCAGTATACAGTGAGTGAACAGAAGTGAATATAAATAGTGTTGAAGATAAATTAGTCCAATTATTATACCGAGTGTGAATAAATTAGTAGGCATTATGTAGTGTGTATATAAATTAAGTTTTTTATAGTGTGTGAATGTTTCTTCAATAAATCAATAGTAATTAGCCATAGTGAGCGTATAATTTTATCCCACGGTAGAAACAGTTCAAATAAATAAGAAAAACATTAAAATAACATTTTTGGTGTGCTTCATCGATTGTAAATGTGATTAATCCTAATCAATAATGAACCGTTTAAATGTATTACAAACGCTAACCCTAATCTTTGACTCAAAAAATTTGATTAGTTGATGTTTAGAATAAACGTGAGCGCGACCTATCAATCGGGAGAAATTACAACATTCAAAATAGGATGCAGACGTACATTTTTTAGCGTCAATGTATCTTACGTCTTTTTCTAATGTCCCACTGACAGTTCTCAGGTATGTACTTTGTTATTCACGGTTAATGATTATTTATGAAAAGTATATATTAATCCTATTGTTATATTTCTTTAAATAATACAAATTCTGCCTAGAGCCCGTCAGATTTTCGGAAGGGGAGTTATGTAGGCCCCAAGGAAGCTCCCTTTAAAAAACTGACGAATTCGGCGTGTCGATAAGATACGAAAAATTTTTGAAAATGCAAAAAAAGTCCTTTTGAAATACTCGAGCGGGGCGACGACCCAGCACTGTAGTGGAACGCATTCTGATGCGATAATTACAGTCAAGCAAGGTCGGACATGGTTAGTACTTGGATGGGTTACCATGACAGGGAAAACCATCGTACAGCCTGCAGCGAAACACTTTAGACTACTAGGGTGCACTTTAGACTACTAGGGTGAGTAGCATATCACAGCTCGCAGGCATTATACCAATGAGCACGAGGTATAATGTAGATATGCCGTCTTTCGGAGGAGACGTAAAACCGAGATCCCGAGTCCATGGATGTTGGGCTCGTTAAAGAACGCTACCACTGGT
>CAJUYI010000490.1:121174-134200 GCA_910591695.1 Galerucella pusilla
CTTTTTATTACTGTGATGCCAAATATCGATGTCTCGCGTTTAAATTTAAAAGGAAGGTTGACAAAAAATTTGTAGCTGATTCCATCTAATTCATATGGCGCATGTGGCGACATCTACGAGTTAACTCAAATCCTCTCACACATTCTTGTTTACCCTCACAAAAACTAGTTCATACCCAATTTTCAAGTCATTATGTTAAAAAGTAGCTGATCTATTAACAAAAATCTATTTTTTTTTTTTCGCTTCAACATCCTGTACCTCAGTAAGGAGCAGACTAAGACCCATTATTGTTAATGAAAATATTATTATTTTGGCCCATTACTTATGAATCACCCTGTATATGGCAAAGCAATATGCTACAATTGAAATGTTGTCATGCTGGCTGAGCTATAGTGGCCAATATTGTATTGCCCTAAAAATATTGCCCGTTTAAGCTCTTATCAGTAGATATAAGTATTTTTACCTTGAAACATATGAGCAACAAATCCTAAACCTTCAAAGTCCATGTCAATGTCGCTGAAAGTAACATCAGTATCCAAATTTTGAGCTTCCAATGTTCCATTTCCACCTACTTCCAATGAAGTTGTTATTATAACTGTTACCTGTGAACAAATGAAAGGGTTTGAAAGTTGTGGTATTAACCGTCTTTCAGTTAGAAGTATATTGTGGTATGCGTGTTTAAAATTTAAAAATTATATGTAGGTACGTGCTCAATATGTCCTTCAATATGTATTGCACAGCGTATCTACTTAAGCTGGAATCGTGTGGAAAACTCTAGGGTAACTTATTAGGTACTATTGAATTTCTTAGACTGCAGCTCAATATTTCGATATTTGCGTCAATTTTATTTTGACTGCAGTATTTACAAATTGAACTTACGTTTTTCACCTTCACAGTAAATGGTCCACTAGCCTTAGAAATCCATGTTTGAAGAATGTAATCGCCTGTTAAAGTTAAAACGTCAATTGATAGACAAACTTCAACGGTCATTGCAGTCACATTAGCAACAATATGTTCTATTCTATATTTACTTAAACCGTGTAATAGAACATTGTTAAAATACATCGTTCCGATCGAAAATGATTGTTTCATGTCTGGAATGGTCATTGGATCTGGTACAGGAACTCCTGGAAGTCCTAAGGGATCAGGCTGCTTGAAATGATTCAAGATAGAAATGATTGTTTTGCTTATTTTTTGTTTTACAGGTATTGTTTCATTGTTGGATAATTCTGACTCGATCTGAGTTTCTATTTTTGTACTGGGTACTGTTTCTGAAGTGTTGTGGGTGATTTCAAGTAGAGAATTGTCTGATTTGTTTATATATTGTTCGGTGTCCACAGTTATTTGAGTTTCGGCATCTGATTTCTCTGTTGTATTTTGATCTAAGCCATTTTCCGTCGCAAACATTGATAAGTTCTCGGTCAGTGAATCAATAATTGGAACATCTGAAAATAATAATAATTTTATCAAGTATTTTTATTTTTGCTCAACACTATTTTTCAGCTGTGAATATTGTATGAATAGTGGAAATTTTGTATTAACATAAAAATCAATTCACTTGGTGACGAAGCTCACAAGGAACACAGACCACATGACAAGGAAGTAAGGAAGCTAGAGATTCGGGAACCCAGAACGCAGCAAAAACTGCGGGCTTAAGTTTTTAAACAGAAGAAAACAAACCATTCCTTATGAGCTTTTGCTTCTGCTTTGGCGAATAGCCCAGTTCAAGGATTCCCAATGTAGTCGAAATCGGTTTTCCAAGGGTCTACCTTAAAGAATATTTTCCTCGTGTAGCCACGGAAATCCCATTGTGAATCCATAATAATTAAAAATAAAATCAGTTTGACAAGTAAAGTCAAAAAATATTTTTTTAAATTTCTCGTTTTGGATGTGATTCATTGGGAATTATAGAAAATGATGTGATGGAAAGCAAACCAAAGAACACCAAACACAACATACAATACGTGTGGCGATAGTTTATGAGCTTTTGTGCTGAAAAAAAATATACATTGGATGAAACAACACAAATGGATATTTTGTATTAAAAAAAATAGGAATTTAATATTTAAACCAATATTTGCACTCGAAAAATATTCCCCCGAATTACACTTGTGCATCAAAATAACCAGACTTGTGCAATTACTTCCGAAAATTGATTTTGGGGGTCAACGCGAGGTCTAAAGTTTTTTTTTGCTAAATGAGTTTGGCCCAAAATAGTTTGGGAATCCCTGGTTGGTAAAAAACAGGGACTTATTGGAATAAATCTAATAGGGTACAAGCATAAATTTTGCTATTGGTGGGAATTGACGCTTTATCAGGTCTCCTAACACCTTGCATGCCTATTTTTTCAAAAAAATATAGACTTTACTTTTAAAACGACTTTAAACATCATAAAATTTGAAAGTCCGCCAAAACGCGCTTTATGTCATAAAGATGGCTGCCCCATGGTGTGACGTCATTTGTTTACGTTCTTATTCGTGTATCACGCTCTGAGTTCTTGTGACCTAATTTGTTTCTGAAAGCTTTAAAAATGGATAAAGCCGAAAAAAAAACTTTGTATCCCAAGTATTGCATTGTTCCAGCGAGTAAATCAACGTCTATTAAAACTCCAGACAAAATATTTGTTACTTTCCCTGGCGCAAGCAAAAATACACTTAAGAGAAGGGCATTACTTTTGTTTGTGAAGACTATTTTAATGTTAGTATACCTATTTCTATGCTGGTAATTTTTGAGGTTATGTACCTATATGTCTAGGAATCAACCATAAAAACATCATTTTCTTACGATCACACATCGAAATATGGTTGGTATATATTATATAAATAAAACATAGTTTAAATCGTACTTACGATAATGCATTAACTCCTCTTAAGTCCTCTGCATTGAAGCAGCTGTTTGACTTCATAAATTCAAGCAGCATAAATGAGTCTACTTTGGGCAAGTTATCAGTTTGTGCTTTTACAAAACCTTTGCTAGCCATATCTTTACTCACAAAATATAATAAAATCGTCACTGAACACTGAACTAGTAAATAAAATATATTCTTCCAAAAGTTTTGAAATATCCTCGGAAATATCGAATATTTATGTCCACTTTCCACTTCACGTTGACTTTTAGAAATAAAAAAAGCACACACAAACACGCAATGGTCTCAAACAAACATATAAATTATATTTATACGTCGATGAAGCAATTAATAGTTGATTAAAATACAATATAAACACACAACTACACAATGCAATACCGGCCATATTGACATAAGTAAACACAAGAGATATGACATCACACGTATCATCGGTGGCGTTCGGAAATCCTCGGGTTGTGGTCGGAAAGTGCATTGAAATTTGAATTTCATTTTAAAATTTGGGAGTAATTTCCAATGGAAACTGGTTTATTTCCTATTATTAGTAATTTTTGATATCATATTTACTATTATAAATTAATATCCAAGCAAAATATGAAATATGAGTGTACTCTATTGCAAGCTGCTAAACTTTTGTCATACGTCCACACAGTAAATATTTCATTGATCAGTACTTCAGTTAGATAAATGAAATCACCCTATTGGTAACGAACAAGCTTCTCGAAAATTCCCATTGAATTGATTAAAGAGAAGAGATGGAATAAGGCAATACCACAAATTTGTGAGGGTTCGAATTAATGACAAGGGAAATAAAACAGTATGAACGTGGTTTAGAACAAAACAAAAATAATCTAATCATTTCGTAGGATGGTTCGGTCGCTTATTAGAGTCGACAGTTAAATACAATGAATAAATCTTTCTTTTTTTGGGCGTCGACCCAGCACTGAAGTGAAATTTTTTGACATTTTGGCACAGAATACTGTTTTTTTAAAATTTTGAAGTCATTTAATAATTGACATTTTTTGTATAAATATGATAATCAATGGATTTTCCACTTATTCTGTACATCTTTATTTTTTTTCAAACAATATCTTTATCTAACGGTTTTAATCCGCCATTTGCTAGCACCGCTATTCCATTTTCCTTTATTCCAATGTGTACTGGAACCCACAGTGGAATGCATGGAACAATGAGTTTTTCTGATCATTCCCATACAATTTTATAACTGATTACACAAGCTGCTTGACTATTTATATATTTTATTGTTTTTTATTTTCGTCTACCAAGTTCTTTTTTCCCAACCTCAATTTCTATCGACACAATTTTTTTGCCAAACACTCGAAGCTGATGAAATATAGAGACATTTTTGGACACACCAACACATGCTTTCACCCATGTTTGCACAAAACAAAAAAGAATTAATTAACACGTTAATCGCCATGACACCTTACGTTTGGTTTCAAGGCTTGTGGTCAACCAGGCTCTGAAAACGTATGTAGGTAGGATGTCACGATGTGCGTTCACTTGAAAGCCTGTGGCCCGGTGATTGGGCTTCAAATTACTCTACATTATAATATGTAGTATATTAAATTTAAGAAGGGCCTGGGGGACCCTCCTAATGAATAAGCCTGAGAATTTTTGTATTGTTTTTTGAAGCTGAAGCATGTATTTTTGAAAACTGCTATTTGGGTTTCGGGGCGCCCAACTAGTAAAGGCTCCGAAGCCCAAAAGGCGGGCTTCACTTTCAAAGTGTAATTATTTCTTGTTTTTCGGTAATATGAAGAAAAAAATATTCTAATGTAATATTTATTAATTGAAGCAATAATTTCGCTTGGGCCTGTAGGAACTTTTTTTCAATCTCCATTTGGGCGATTAACGTGAGCAGACAAAAACAACAAACACTCTTATAAAAGAGAGTATTGTTTCGCTAGAATACAGAATTTTAAAGGAGTATATGTAAATAATTATGTACCGAATAGCCATTATGTAAGAAGAAGAGAGGAAGCTTTTCTATAATAGAGAAACAATGTCTAGATAAGTATGGAAGGTAAATATTTGCCGAATATGTGTAAATAAACTGAAAAGAACTACTAGATATTTCAATGATATAAATTACAAAAAGACGGTCCTGTATAAAAAAAGCATTAGGCCACTAACACATAATCTTATCAAGGAAAGGTTTCCTTTGTTTATCAATAATGCATGATAAACATGAAGAAAAAATATAACAGTGCCATGGCAGACTTCCAAACGAGCCTGGGCTAGAGGCTATAGCAACGGGTCCCAACTAATAATTGATATTTAAAAGTTACGAGGGTAGACTTAAATATTTTGCATATATGTAGATTGTAGAGGATTCTTCGACACTGAAAATACTCTGAATATATTTTGAGAGTCCTGTGTTAAGATCATTTTAGATTAGACAATTTCTTGTGCAATATTTAGTTCAAGTTTTGGAACAATTCAAATTGTTAAGTCTAAAATTGTTTATCCTGTCAAATTGTAAAAAATGGTTCTATTTTCTCAACAATTTGATTTAATGTATTTCGCGATGGAAATGCTCTATGAAAATCTCGTATGAATGTCATTAATCTTGATAATTTGTGGTTATGTATTAAAGTGGTTGAAAAATATATCTAGGAATAAACTATAGATTGAAATGTTAATTGAGGAAATCTCAAAAAATTCTTGTTTGTACGATGTAAAACACAAAGATAACAAATACTTAAGAAGCTTAGCCATAGAATCTGTAGTGACAAAGTTAGGCATCACTAGACAGTTTCATTAACCACTTATTTAGCCAAATCTCATTCTCCTCTGTTTTAAAGTTAATATTCGCTTAAGCCGTGGAAATTAATAAATATTTCAAATTTTCCGGTTCCATAACTAACGACATTTTTGAATTTGAAAAGTTTATATTTATTTTATCATCAAATCAGATCTCTGCGCAGAATATTGAAGTAAATATTGTTCAATAAATTGGAATAGTCTAAAATAGCTTGAAACAGTTGGCCAATATTTCACACAAGAAGTCTATTCCAAATATTGTTCCAAAACTTGGACTGAATACTGCACGAAAAATTGTCTAATCTAAAATGCCCTTTAAGCCGGTTTGAGTTTTTTGACATCAATAAAATTGACTTCAATTGCTTTCTGTTCATCCGTCACGTAATTTTTTATGAATTGTTGTTTTTGAATTGCCCAAGATAACCATCGTATTTAACGATTATTCAGATAATGGTAGTTAGTTCTCTATTTGATTGACTTTAATGGCTTGTTTACTGTTCTGATAGTTAGGTACCTAGTTAGGTTTGATGTTTATCACAGAAAGTTATTTATCAAATATTATTATTAGTAAATATTTACTCACAATATTTATATCCTAATTGAAATAAGTTTTAACAAACTATGGGATAAATCATGACAAAAAAGCACATTCTTGTTCATTGTTTGTTTTTTCGTCAACTCTTCTTGAATATTTCGAATTTGATAAAATTTAGTGGAAAGGTATCTTGGAAAAAGATTTAAAACGATAAGAAATATTGGTAATGTGATCCTCCACATACATCTTTGGTTCCCACAATGTTTATTAATTAAAAAAATATCCATCTTAGAAGAAAAGTTGTATAGAAATCCGGGCCATAAAGATTAAGTTCTTCACTTGTTGTAATTTTCATTCAAAAAAATTAAATATTCACCGACCTGTACTCACAAACGTACAATGTTTAATATCTCAAAAACAATCAAGTATTTTGAAAATAGTTAAACTGAATATAAACTCACAGTATTTTTGCATTATTGATCTATTCTTGTTGTTTAAATTGATGTTACTGTTTCAAAAAATATAAAAATTGACGTTTAAAAAATTTCTCTCCTCCTTTTGTGCAAAAAAATTATAAAAATGTAAGCAAATTATTTTTTCAATGAAAATAAAATCCAAAACTGTTCAAATAGCGATTACAGAATGAATTTATCTGTCGTATTGCAGCTGTAACAGTATATTTGACCTGAGTAGTGGCTCTTTTACATTTATAGATATCAATAATATGTATGCTATATAATACTCACCCCTGGCTCTTGTTATAAAAAACAACATAAAGTACAAAACAATCTTCATTATTCTAAACCGGATTTAACTATTATTTAAACGATCATTTGAAACTCTGAAGCTCTCAGGAATAATTTAAACCAGCAACTTCTGAACTCATGAAAAGCTCGATCATAAATAATACAAAATCTCCCAATTTAAAACAAACAAATACAGTATTTACATTAAAAGTTAACAATTTGGTCTGGGAGGAGTCTTTATCATCTTTTGTCAGTGATAATATTATACAATACAGAGTGTATCCAATGAGACATTACTTCCTTTATATTCAATGTAGTACCTATCTGGCGAAGCCAAATCTGTAACGAAGAGGCTATAATCATTTTAACAAAATAGTATGTATAGTGGACGTAATATTTTCAATGCAGCTATCTAATCGTATATCCCCTTTAAGTTATGTATCGTATCGAATTACAGACAAACAAAGAGCCGACAACTTAAGTTCGCACAATATCAGTATTCTATTACCTACTGTGTATCCTATCATAGTACTATACGGACGCACTGTATAACAAACAAAATAATGGATATACTACTAGGAAAATACGGAAGATTATCGGTGAATATTCCTCCTAATCATTGTATTTACATCCTTATCCATTGTATTATATTCAATTATGATTTTGTCGCATCGTAAAAATTATTTTCCTGAATCTGAGATACGGAGCGCCTTAATATAGGCAATTCAAAATATATCTGGGTGTATAAAAAGTTGCAGCTACATGCGTTCATACAGCTGTAAAATGTGTCGCATACGATTTAGGTTTATTTTCATTTAGTGAAGATATAATTTATTTTTTATTAAGTATTAATTATTAACTGAAAACCTTTTAACAAATATAGATTTGAAATCATTAGTATCATAAATTTTTGTTAGAACTTTTCGGTCGATCATTCGCCCTGCGCCCCGTTCGTGATTACATTCCAAGTTTCAGCTTATCAGCTGTAGTGGGAATAGGGAGTGTTTAGTGTTTAGTATTTACAAATTACTTGACAAAAGTTATCTTTCAACATGGTCCAGCACCATCATGTAGAGGGCTATGAAAATTTTATAAGTTTTATCAAAGGTTTTAAATCAGAAGGACCTATAGTTGTTTATTTTAGTGGTACAAAAGAAGAAGATACTGGTGAAAGTTGGTGCGATGATTGTCAACGCGGTGAGTAAATATTACCATTAAATAAACTTTTCATCTCTAAGCTTTGTTAAAAGTATATATTTCGTATATTATAGAGTTTATAGTCATAGTTATAAAATACAATTTAAGGTTAAGTGAGATGTCACTTGCTGTCAGAAAAATTGTAACGTTGTCAGATGTAGGAATAAATACCTAAGATTAATATTTTATTGATAATTGTTACAAGTACATTTTTTTGAAATTCGCCCCCCAAATTTTTTCACTTTATTATGTAGCTTTGCTCTGTGCTATAAGAAGCATTTAATTAATATTTGGTGTAACTCTAAGCATAAACAAGCCCAAATATCTGAACATACCAAGGTCGTACACGTTACATATGAGCATAAACTTTTTACTTTTACTTTTTGATTTTAGCATGGCCTGTTATCAGTAAAGTACTACAAGAAGCTGATCCAAATCTACAATTTGTTTATGTGGAAGTAGGAGACCGACCAACGTAAGTTCCTATCAAATAAAAAGTATCTATTCAGCTGATATTTTATCAAAACTCTTTATAGATGGAAAGATCCAAATTGTCCATTCCGTAAGGATCCCTCTACCAAATTGATGGTTCTTCCGACCTTGATAAGATGGAATACACCCAAAAGATTAAGCGGAGAACAATGTGAAAAAGAAGAATTGGTCAAAATGTTACTGGATGAAGATGATGATGAGTAGATGTATTCGTTTTGGGAACAGTATTATTATTATATTTTTGTAATTATTCATAAGGTATAACTGAAATATTCTAAAAATAAAAGTTTACACTCTACAAGATTTTTAATAGGTACATTTAGTGATTTTTTCTGTATACTTCCTCGCTACGAAGTCTGGCAACCCCCCAATTTAAAGGAATTTAATTTTTGAAGGGGAATCTTCCAGCCAGTTATCTGGTTATCTACAGCATTGTGTGGTTATCTGTTAGTTAAGTTTTAAGTTACAGTTGTCACAAATCCGTCAGTTAAGTGATAAAGTACTGCCAGTCATTTCCCGTTTAAGACGTTCTACATTTAACTGGTGTTTTTAGGACAATAAGGTATTTTTTTGGGGAATATTTTGTATATGCTGCTAAGAATTATACGAAAATACTCAGATAAAAAAATGGTTCAAACTCATGTAATCCAAGGTTATGAAAAGTTTCAAGAATTTTTCAAAAATTTCGATAGTCAAGGACAAAAAATCCATGTTCTCTTTTCTAGTCCAAGAAAGGAAGATAATACAAGTTGGTGCACATATTGTGTAAGAGGTAAGCCGGTTATAATTAATATTATTACAGTGTCTCTTCTTATACATATTTATTTGATAACATTGTAGAAGAGAAAAGAACTACAATATCTGTAGTGACTAACGATAATGTCATCACAGAATAAATTTAGCAGGGACGAATAGTTATAGGTACATATACCTAATTAAAGGGAATAGGGGTTTTACATTCAACAATAATGTACCTAATTTACAAAGCATCGTATCAACGTTCATCTTATTATTTTTAAAAATATATTAATTATGTTTTATAGCTTGGCCAGTTATAGATAAAGAGCTGGAAAAAACTGACCCAAATTCTCACTTTATTAGGGTGGAAGTTGGAGATAGACCAATGTAAGTATCTATAATCGTTATTACCATAATTATATAGCTTCAGCAATAAAAAGACATGCTGGTCTTCCATGTCATAGTAAATTTGGAATATTTGAGGTTTGTAACAAATGTATCTACACAAAAACATTTTATCAGAAGATCTAATTACTTAAGATTGTTTGAATACATATTTTTCTTATCAACGCTGTTAAAAAATCGCAAAAACGTTATTTATCTTTACTTACTATCATAATTGCAATATTATTTTCAACTTATTTCACAATATTGCTCTTTCATTATAGTATAATATTCTGCAATCATCATTTAATGTTGGCAATAAAAGGGGCTTCTTTATTTGCAAACATTTTCCTGTCGTGTGCAATCATAAATTTAAAGTGTGTTTACTAGACTGTTTCAAAAAAATCGATAATTTTATTCTTTCAAGTATATCGAAAATATTGTTGAAAATGGTGAAAAAAAATACTGTGCAAGTTAGAGTTCTTAATAGTAGTATTAAGAGGTGCCGCATCATAAATTCTCTTGAATTTTGGAACTTTGTAACTCACGCTAGAGATAATATTTTAAAATGATCAAAACAGATTCTTTTAGACAATTTAACGCTCTACAAAAAAGGTCTCTTACGGTTTTTTTGTTATATTTATTTTTTCAAAAGATATTTAACACTAAAGTTGGATTGATTTTAAATTTTTACATTTTTCTTATTTACCGATGCAACATGCAACCATCAACTTTATGAGAAAATTTTATTAGACATTTTTTGTAGAAAATACGATTTCCTATAACTCATATCTCTTATCTATTTATTTAAGTATAATGATAAATTTTAAAAAGTTAAATGATTTAAAAAAAATTTGCAGGTAACGATCTGTAGGAAAAATAAAAAATATTTCAAGAGCTAAATTATAGCAAATAGAATTTTCTACAAAAAATGTCTCGTAAAATTTTCTAATAAAGTTGATGGTTGCGTCGGAAAATAAGAAAAATGTAAAAATTTAAAATTAACCCAACTCTCAAAGTTGTTGATATAATATATATTTTTCATAGGTTGTTGTAAATATTATAAATGTTTCTTAATATTTTTTAGCTGGAAAGATCCCACTTGTCCCTTCAGACATGACCCCAAAACTAAACTACGAGTTTTGCCAACGTTGTTGAGATGGGAAGGTCCCCAAAGATTAGAAGGAGAACAGTGTGATAAGGCGGATCTAGTTAACATGCTCTTGAACGAAGATGATGACTAAATTTCAGTTTTTCTTTCATATAAAATCCCATGCTTGTAATACATTTTTCACATATTAAAAATACATACATAAAAAAATTTCTTGTATGTTGACAATTTATTTAAAAAAAATATACACAATCTGCTAACAACATAGAAAAATGATTTAATCCTGAAAGAAAGTGAGTATAAATCAGATCACTATAACATTTCTTACACAACTATTACAGTATGCATTATGCTACACTACGGTTATTTTCAGCGGTATTTAGTCTTACCACAGAGTACACCATCTAACAAGAGACGAAAGCTTTGTCGGTTCCTTTGAAGTTGGACTTAAACGGAAATACGTCGAGACTGACAGATATACTACTTGATACCACAGAGTACACCATCTAACTAGGGCAGTGACAACCAAACCACAGAGTACTGAGTAACTGACGGGAACGAACGAACGGAAGTGTCGACCATGTGTCGACTTGACATTGACATATATACTAATTAATTCACGCATGTGCACACAAAATTGCGATCACGAAAACGGCTTTCATTCGCCTCTTGTTAGATGGTGTACTCTGTGGTCTTACGTCATCACAACCACTTGAAGTTAGCTATAAACAGTGGCAGAGCAGCACGGTGCAACTGAAAACGTCATCCTCACTCCGTTATGTTATTATTCTTCCAGGCATTTTCTTCACAAGTGATTTCAAGTATGCAAATATAACTTTTGATAAAACACATTAATGACATTCAATGATGATATTATATCGTGAAACAAGAAAACTACGACACTGACAATCAAATACGAAAGAAGAAAACACATACGTGGGATAGAAACCGAAAGAAGAAGCAAAATGGCTAGATGCAGTCATTGATGATCTAAAGGAAAGGAAATGAAGAAGTAAGGCGAAAAAATCGTAGCTAGGTGCCTGCAAATATGCTGTAGTTGCTTGCAGAAGTTTTTGCTTGACGGTGAACCTATTGATTGCGGTGGACATATGCCTTAAGGCCGGTTGTATAAACATATCTTATGGTGAGGATTCAGATTTAATGTGAAGTGAGTGTTAAATTATACGACATAAAGCCCTGTTTCTAACCTTCTAACTTTTATTTGTCCACTCTAGCTATTCCATATCATAAGATTGGCTTTTACAACCGTCCAGCTTTTAACCAAACACAATTTAAATCTTCAATTAACTTGTACATCATTAGATTCATCTGGCATATTATTTTTAACTGGTGCAGATTTGGACTGTTCCATTTCTTCGTTTAAATTTAATTTCAATATATTTAATTCTTTATCGTTCGGAATTATGCCCAACTTATCTATGGGTGGTGTTACGAATATACGATATTGGATAGTTTTGCTTCTGAACATGCTGTATTTGTTATCAAATGTTACTAAATCTGAAACAAATATATGTTGTATTAGCTATAAGTAAAATTAAAATGACAAATATGTTTTATATAATGATGGGGGACCCCAAAAGAACTGAAGAGGACACAATAAAAGTTCTAAGGCTGCTTCTAAGTTATTGCCTTTATTCCAAGTTCAAGCTTTCGTTTGTGATTGCTAATTTCATCAGGATAACTACAAATATATGAAAAACACTCCATTACAAGTATGTTTGAATCAATCATTATAAAACATTCACAAGAATCAGCAATTAAGCTCTAAACCTCTTGTGATCACATTGTAACACACGTTATATAGGTCCAAACATAACCTCAACTAACGTGTGTTACATTGTGATCACTAGAGGTTTAAAGCTTAATTGCTGATTCTTGTGAATGTTTTATAATGATTGACTCAAACATACTTGTAATGGAGTATTTTCCATATATTTGTAGTTATCCTGATGAAGTTTGTAATCACAAACGAAAGCTTGGACTTGGAATAAAGGAAATAGCTTAGAAGCAACCTTAGAACTTTTATTGTTTCCTCTTCAGTTCCTTTGGGGTCTCCCATCTTTATATAGTATGTATATTTGTAAAGTTACCAGTACCCCGTCCTGTTATAAAATAAAAATGTTTACTATTTATTATTAATAAAACTAGCCGA
>CAJUYI010000491.1:0-35668 GCA_910591695.1 Galerucella pusilla
CCAAAAAATACCAAAAACACAATTCACCACAAAAAAATCATTTCAAAAAATAGTTATCAAAAAACCAATCTCTCCACTGAAAAATTAAAGAAAAAACCACTCAAAGTGACAAAATACCTTTCACAGACAGAAGTTACCAAAAAAATTCCCCAAATTACCAACAAAACCCCCCATACTACCAAAAAAGTCCACTACCACAAAAATTTACCAATAAACAAATTCTCACTAAAAAACTTACTCCTGATGTTACATTTCACTCCCCAAAAATTACCAAAACACATTTTCTCCCCAAAAAATTACCAAAAACACAATACACTGAAAAAAAATTACTTAGTGACGAAATACTATTCACATACATATGTAACCAAAAAATAAATTCCCCAAATTACCAAAAAGGCGCACTAACACAAAAAGTTACCTTCAAACAAATTCTCCCTGAAAATCTTCCTCCTGATGTTACATTTTACTCCCCAAAAGTTACCAAAAAAACACATTAACCCCCCCCCCAAAAAAAAAACAGTTTCAACAAAATACCTAATTTTTGCATACACTTACCTTCACTTTCTTTGAACAACTCTTCGGTACCGAACCTCAGAATGTCGTCCAACTCTTGTTTGGTAAAATTGGCACCTTTGCCGCCCATTCCCGGCCTGACGACCAAATGCGTCAACATCATCTTCCTTTTAGCCACCTGCGTAACGCGTTCTTCTACACTGTTACGCGTTACGAAACGATATATCATCACTTTATTGGCTTGACCGATACGATGGGCTCGAGAAAACGCCTGAATATCGTTGTGGGGATTCCAATCGGAATCGTAAATGATGACGGTATCGGCCGTAGCGAGATTAATACCCAAACCGCCGGCTTTGGTCGACAACAAAAAGACGAATTGCGGAGCGCCGGGTGCGTTGAATCTATCGATGGCTTCTTGTCGAAGACTTCCGGTAATAGCACCGTCTATACGTTCATATTTGTACCCTTCCCCTTCCAAATAATCTTCTAAGAGATCCAACATTTTCGTCATCTGGGAAAATATTAAGACTCGATGGCCTTGTTCTCTTAATTTCTTCAACATTTTCGATAATAACACCAATTTTCCGGAGGCTTTCGTCAAATGCCCCACGTCCCAATTACCGTGTGGACCTAGAGGAGCTTCTTCAGCGGCCGCGGGGAACAAGTAGGGATGATTACAACATTTCTTCAGATCCATCATGATATTCAACAAAGATACTTGTTGTCCACCACCTTTCGGATTTAAAGCCTCGAAATTTCGGGTTAAAATGTACTTGTAGTATTTCTTTTGCATCGGTGATAATTCCACTCTGACGATGAATTCCGACTTGGAGGGCATGCTTTTCATCACGTCGGCTTTGAGACGACGCAGCATGTGCGGTCCCAGCATCTCGTGTAGTTTCTTCACTTGATCTTCTTTGGAAATATCCGCGAATTCAGCTTGGAACGTTAGGAGGTCGTTGAACTTTTGACCGTTGAGGAAGTTGAGTAAGTGGAACAATTCTTCGAGGTTGTTTTGGAGCGGAGTACCGGTAAGAAGAAGTTTGTAGGCGATGTTATAGCTGTTGAGGATTTTGAAAAACTGAAAATAAAATTGGATTACAAAGTGTATTTAGCAACTTTATTTTTATTTTTTACCTTGGACTGGTTACTCTTGAGCCTATGAGCTTCGTCTACTACCAACACTGCCCATTCTATAGAACCCAAGCAGGCAGAATCGATGCAAATTAATTCGTAGCTGGTGAGTAAGACGTTGAATTTTATTGAACCGGCTCGAATTCTCGAAGCCCTTCCACCTCTAACAGCGCCTTCTTCAAAGCTTATTTCGTTTTCACGGATTACCGCACGACAATCCTTGTCACCTTAAAAAGTTTGTCAATTATTCCCTTTATCAGTCTGACAATTGAGTGAAATTTTAAAAATTTTCGAGACACTCTGTATATCATATTATTTTTAAAACTCTTCAACTTAGGAAGCAAAATTTCAAACATACATCTTCAATTTTTATCAAACTGTATCAATTACCATAACTTGACAATCATTTGATATTTTTACGTTACTGGTTATCACTTAGAAAATACTCTGTACAACATATTAAAACCAAATATTTTTAGAACTATCTTGAACTTAGGAAGCCACATTTAAAACGTACTTCATTATTTTTAATCTTATTCGAATACTGTATCAATCACCACAACTTGACTATCTATTATTACATAATTGGCTATCTCTTAGAAAATACTCGATATAACATATTAAAACCAAATATTTTTAGAACTATCTTGAACTTAGGAAGCCAAATTTAAAACGAACTCCATTATTTTTCATCATATTTCAAATACTGCATCAATTACCATAACTTGACTATCTATTTTTACATAATTGGATATCTCTTAGAAAATACTCTGTATAATATATTCAAACCAAATATTTTTAGAACTATCTTGAACTTAGGAAGCCAAATATAAAACGTACTTAATTATTTTTCATTAAATTTCGAACACTGTATCAATTACCATAACTTGACTATCTATTTTTACATTATTGGCTATCTCTTAGAAAACACTCAGTACAACATATTAAAACCAAATATTTTCAGAACTATCTTCAGCTTAAGAAGCCAAATTCAAAACGTAGTTCATTATTTTCAATCTTATTCGAATACTGTATCAGTTACCATAACTTGACTATCTATTTTTACATAATTGGCTATCTCTTAGAAAATACTCTGTATAATATATTCAAACCAAATATTTTTAGAAGTATCTTGAGCTTAGGAAGCAAAATTTAAAACATCATTCATTATTTTCCATCAAATTTCGAATACTGTATCAATTACCATAACTTGACTATCTATTTTTACATAATTGGCTATCTCTTATAACATATTCTGTATAACATATTAAAACCAACTATTTTTAGAACTATCTTGAGCATAGCAAGCCAGATTTAATATGTACTTCATTATTTTTCATCATATTTCAAATACTGTATCAATTACCATAACTTGACTATCTATTTTTACGTAATTGGCTACATCTTGGAAAATACTCTGTACAACATATTGAAACCACAATTTTTTAAAAATATCTTGAGCTTAGGACTTTAAATTTCAAACATACATCATTATTTTTCATCAAACTGTATCAATTACCATAACTTGACAATCATCTGATATTTTTACTTTATTGGCTATACCTCGGTAAATACTCTGTACAACATATTAAAACCAAATATTCTTAGAACTATCTTGAACTTAGAAAGCCAACTTTAAAACAGACTCCATTATTTTCCATTTTAATCAAATACTGTATCAATTACCATAACTTGACTATCTATTTTTTACGTAATTGGCTATATCTCGGTAAATACTCTGTATAACATATTAAAACCAAATATTCTTAGAACTATCTTCTGCTTAGGAAGCCACATACAAAACGTACTTCATTATTTTCAATCTTATTCAAATGCTGTATCAATTACCATAACTTGACTATCTATTTTCACATAATTGGCTATATCTTGGAAAATACTCTGTACAACATATTAAAACCAAATATTTTTAGAACTATTTTGAACTTAGGAAGTCAAATTTAAAACGTACTTCATTATTTTCAATCTTATTCGAATACTGTATCAGTTACCATAACTTGACTATCTATTTTTACGTAATTGGCTATATTTCAGTAAATACTCAATACAACATATTAAAACCACATATTTTTTGAAGGTTTTGAACTTAGAACCTAAAATTTCAAACAAACATCATCCATTTTCCCCAAACATGGAAAATTGTATGAATTACCATAACTTGACAACGACAACTCTCCCGATACCAAAAAAATGTAACAATAAAGAAAAAATCTACTTACCAACATACGTAATACAATAAAAATCCGGTGCCCAAGTTTCGAATTCTCTCTCCCAATTGATGATCGTCGATAGTGGTACGCTGATCAAAAACGGACCTCTACAATGCCCTTCCTTATAAAGCGAATACAAAAATACGATCGTCTGAATGGTTTTACCCAAACCCATCTCATCAGCTAAAATAGTATCGATTCCGTTAGCCCAAGAATATCGAAGCCAATTAAGACCTTCTAATTGATATTCGTGAAGACCTCCGCTTTCGTCCAAATAAGAAGGTTGTTTATCCATTTTTTTCTTCAAGTCACTACAAGGTTTCTCCGGAGGAGGAGTGTATCTTCGACTAAATAGGGGGGAAAATTTTAAACCAATTTTTTTATTCAAAATAAAATAAACTTACGGTCCATTACGATCTTCATCATCCATCAATTCCTTCGTCTTGGGTTTCTTCGCTTTCCCCTTTCTGCCAACTTTACTACCACCGGAACCGGTCAAACAAGCTGCTCTTAGATCGTGGTAGTACTCAACAGCTGGTTTAAGACCAGGTACGTCGTCAGATTCATCTTCCCATGTCGCTTGATCGTAAGTTAATTCACGCCATTTTACAAGATATAAAGTTCTGCCATCTCGCATCGTTCTGTGATTTATAACACGATGAACTACCAGCCATTCTGGTTTTACTCCGTATTTGTAGTATTTTTCTTCCAGTTCTTCGTCGTTGTTTTTACCGCCCATTTTTAGGAGTCTGGTACATCTGCTGTCAGCTTCATCGATGGGTTCTTCAATTTTCGGAGGTTCCTCCATGTCCCATTTACGAGAATAACTGCGGAACATTAGAGGATGGTACACGTCCAATTGTAGTTCGGTTATCCAACTGCAATGCCAATACGATTGCTGAAAAATAATTATTTGAAATAAAAAATAAACGTTCGGGGTGTTAAATTTCATACCTCTTGCCATTTTACGAAGAATTCCCTGTGTCTGGTGGGCGAATCATCTTCTGGTGCATCTTTCTTTTTAGGAGGTTCATCTACCCACTTCCAAGTTAGGATTTTTGCTACTTTTCCCACAAGTGGTGGACAACCACATCTCGGACACTTCCAATCTCCATCTGGAATGTCCGTTAGTGGAGGGTTGAGACAATGGGTGTGGTAAGCAGACGTGCAAGAATCACAGCATAACAATTCACCACCGTCTTTGCAAACTCTGCAGAATTCTTGATGTTCGTCGTCGTCTTGTTCGGCCGGACCTTCATTTTCGCAATGTGGACAGCTCCATTTTCCTTCTGGTGCCTCTTCTAGCTCCGGTTCCAAGCATACCAAATGATAGGCTCTTGGGCAAGTATCGCAAAGAATAATCTCACCGCCTTGTTGACAAACCTCACAATAATCTTGGTGTTCGTAGTTTTCATCGTCAGGTTTACCACCTTTGACTTTCTTCTTCCTTTTTGTCTTGCAGCCTATTTTTGTTTTAGCTTTGCGTTTCGGTTGTGGAGCTTCTTCTACGTTGGATTCTGGTTGTTGTGGTGTTTCATCACCGTTAGTTGATTTATTTGATTTCGGTTCTTCTGCTTCTTGCAGCATTTGTTCAAATTCTGCATCGGAATCGCGATCTGTACCTCCAGGACTATTACCTTCTTCCTCGTCCTAAAATAAATTCCAAGAATAAAAAAAAATTCTCATTAAATAAAACCATTTTCAATTACCGAACTCCCTCGTTTTCTTTTTCCTAATTTAATCTTCAAAGTAGGGACTTTTGTAGCAGCTTTCTTCTTACTTGGTCTACCTCTGGAATTTCGTTTTTTCTTTGTCTTATCTTCGTCTTCTTCATCCTCAAATTCATCATCGTACGGTTCAGAGTCAGCCTAAAACAAATTAGAAAATAATCTCAAAAAATTCACCCGAAATTGTATCTCCTACCTCTACAATTTTCTGTGCAACTTCTTTGGATGCTCTAGAACGATTTATTTTGGGGTAAGTTTCTTCAGACACTGTAGCTGAAGATGATTCAGCTTCACTCTGTAAACTAGGATTGGCGTTGGAAAATTCACGCCATTTCGCTGCTACCAACATCATAAGCTTAGACATAGGGACCTTAAATAAACCAAGAATTATAAAAAGAAATCCTAACTAGTATTTGAAATTTACCTTTGGATTTTCTTTTGTGAGAAGAGGTCTAACGTGCTGCTGAAACAACTTGTAAGTTGTCAAATTTTGCATATCAGCATCTGAATAGTCCAGTTCTACATCAGTTAAGCCAAATGTGGAACAAACTTGTTCTATTGTTGGCATACCTCCAGCACTGTGATCGCTTGCTGGAGTTGGTGTAGAAGATGCTGATGAGTGCTTGGTGGAACCTTTTTTCCTTCCTCTTTTGCTACTACTTCCATAATCTGAATCCACTCCACCATTATCTTCTTCCTGAAAATCACTTTCCTAAAAAAGATAAAAAATTTTGGTTATTTAATAAATTAACAAATTTTACGTAATCTTACATCTCCACTATCATTCTTGCGTTTTTTCTTCTTTTTCTTGCCTTTCTTTTCCTCCCCTTTGGCTTTTCTCTTTTTCCCTTTCTTTTTCTTTCTACCATCTTCCGGCTCATAATCATCATCTTCTTCCTGCTTTGTTTTAAATATAATTTTCTTGTAAATAATGCACAAAAATGAGTGAAAATCAACAAGAATATCCTATGGTTATTCAAATACAACAAAACATTATTTTCAATACAAAAATTACAGTACACACAATGATTACAGCCATTTAAATCCCTAGTATTTATTGATAAATTTTGAAACTATTTCATATTGTTTACACTACCCGCTTCATAGTTGTCAATATTAAAAAAACAAATAGTTTATATACGTAAAAAAATAAGTGTTTTACCCCTCCTTTAGGTATGGCATCTTCTGAATCGGGATCATTTTCTACTTGTTCACTTGTATCTTCGGGGGCATCTTCTTCCCCTAAAAGAAAAACGCTTTAAAACGAGCGTGGTGACCATGTGGACGTTGGTCAGTGTCATAATAAAAATATTTTGGAGGGAAAATATGAAATTTCTAACCCCAAATATTATTAATAATTATTACCGAAATTATATAATTTGCAATCTGCCAATCTCTTTGTTTGATATCCTCCATTTTGTTAAGGGTCAGGATATGCCCGCGCGCTGTCACAAAAATAATGAAAATCTACCTCCCCCTGCCCCCGCTGAACTAATGGAACTTATTATCGGCAGTAATTATGAATTTTTACTGTGTTTCGAGTGATACTTTGGAAAAATAATATGTAAATACTGATTAGTGGTATTAAGGGATGATCTGAAGCTTTGATTTGTTTACAAAATACATTTTTAAAGATAAACGAAGGTTTAAAGTCGGCTTACGTTTACACCTATGCATACTAGACAAAACAAACTTACCGGCGAAAGATTCATCCACCTCTTCGTCGGATGCCATTCTTTATGAAATATTTGAACACGAATTATTAATTTTAAACAAATTTTATCACGTTATTAATTAATACAAAGCACTATTATAACCAAATAAAAAAAGCACGACGATCGACGACACACACTCGACAGTGTTCTTTGGAACTCTTTTTCCTATCCCCACTTTGGCTAGACGAACTCTAGAGTATCAGCGGATTGACATGCGCCAGCCCTACTATCTTTGCTTTGCTTATTTATTGTTGGATGTTGCATCTCTGTTTACTTTTAAATTTCTAATACTTACGATGGCTTGTTGAATTTTGAACGCACCATTTTTTTAAATGGTCCCTAATTATGTGGATGGATAATTACTACCTACCATGCCTACCATCATCAACCAAGCGTTATTATAATAGGTACATTTTTTTCTTGGAATTTCGATTTTCATTTAAAATCATTTGAAAGAGTGCAATAATCACAGCGTTTCAAGAAATACTTCTTATTCCTACAAATTTAACATTTTAGTTTCGAGCGTAGAATAAATGTCTAATGTTTTATAAAAAAAATAATATTCGTTCTTAATTCAAAATAATATCTACGAATCCCATTGAATATATAAATCAGTAAAATCATTTAAATATTATATATCAATTAATAAGTTCAGAAATGATCTCATTTTAAATTACAGTCTAATGAAAATACCTATTATGATTAAAATGGTTAATTAAAACTCCAGTTTTTATTATTAGGTATTTAATTTATATTTTTATTCGCTTTCCTTTTAATTCAGTTATTCACAACAAAAGTTATTGGTGTAGAATCGTTTAAACTAAAAGTGTGAAAAATTAGGGATTCCATTTCGATATCACTTTCGAACTGTTGTGTTGTATGTTTTTACTCTCAACTTATATTATTGATTGGTGTCAAATATTATACAGGGTGTGCCTGGAGTTCGTAAAAAAGCTTTGAAGAACTGCACCAAAGTTAATTGTGAAGCACGTCTTCATCTCCCTTGCGGACTTTTTTCTTAGATGATATTATGTTAATATACATATTTAGTATTTACCTTATTTTTACTTCCTCGATTACCTTCCTATATAGTTTTGGGTACGAGCTCCTGGGACACCCTGAATATAGGATTGTTTTTATTTTAAAATATATATTTTTCTATTTTGTCTTTCGCTAGTAGAGGATACTATAAATTATAAGCAGAAATGATTTCAAGCTTTAGTAACTCGTTGGTAGATGGAGCAAAAGTATATTCGAAATTTCAATAACTTAATTCACCGTTTTCACCCGTAATGGATTTGAATTGATGATCTTAAACATTTTGTAAGCTTTAGTATTCTGTTGGTAAATTGAATTAAATTCAGAGACATATAAAGACTGATATTAAAATTTACACGCAATGGATATTAAATGATGGTTTGAATTCTGAAGTTTGAGTTTTATGCTGATAGATGGGGCTATAAATTTTGCTTAATAGATAATAAATGGAATGTTATTCCATGGAGTCAATAGTCTCCAAGACTGAATCATAAATATTTTTTCATTTTGTCTTTTGGGTTTTTTCTGTATAGTATTTTTTAAGCTTCAGTAATCCGCTTATAGAGGTTATTATAAATTATTTACAATTGACGGAGTATGGCGATCTAAATGTCTTTAAGCTTTAGTAAATCGGGGGTAGATGGAGCAAAATTTATTCGCAATTTCAATAACTTTATTCAATGTTTTCACCTGAAAAAATAACAAAAAAAATGCATTGACATCAAAAACCGTTGTGAATTCATTAAAAAAACCATTATTATAAAATAGATACTTTATTTATAATATTTTAATGTACATAATTCAAAATATAATTACAAAAATATGTAAATATTTTCAATGAAATAAATGCTTTTGTACCTATAATATTATACATTTCTTTTTGGTGCTTTTAATACAATTTTCAATTCAAAGTTTGCTGGTAAGATGTGCCCGATTCGAAGGATCGTAAGATATATCCTGCCACCACGTCGGCCTCGCCATACTTTGGGGATTCCCCATCAACAATTTCTGAAGGTTTTCGTACAACTAAAAAAAATCAATTGTTATAATATTTTATAATTATTAGCAAATTTTAATTTCACCTTTCCATCGGAACTTCCCAGTACAGAATGGACGACATAATCAGGCGGTGCCAGACCGTCAATAACAGTCAAAGCGTCTGGTTTTAAACGTTTACATGTATCCAAAAGAGCGTCCTTGAACACCTGCGAAAAATCTGATCCTTGCGCGTATCCTCCTTGATAAAAGAAAACCAAATTCTTATCCAAGCATGAAAGTCCATACAAAACGCCTAAATTATGCAGCGTCGTTTGAAGACTTGTATCGGCCGAAGAGGTTTTATTCCAGAAATATCTAAGGGCGGTGTATTCACCGTATGATTTTGATAGCACCGCCGCTCTATAAACTTGAGATTCATTACGAGCAGTGAATTTATCTAAGCCTCTATGAATTACTTCATCTTGTTTTTGATGCATTTCGTGGACCATGTATAGAATAAGCCATTCGTAGGAAGCCATAACGACTGGAATAAAAATTATGTCAAGAAAAATTGAAAAAAAAATTAGTTTTTCAACTACTAAAGGTGGATTCATGCAAGAAAAAATTAAAATTAGAATTAATTTATAACTAAAACTAAGAAGATAAAACCATGTAATAATGTGATGTAGTGATGTTCATGCAAGAATAAGCTAAAAAAATAAGATTTAAATTAAAACTAAAAAAGATGGCCAACTTTCAACTAAGAAATTTATTTCTTCCATGAAATCAACACAACGCATGCGTCATGCCCCGACCACAGATTACCTACTGGTGATTTGTGTTAAGCTATTGTTTATATGAACTTGTATTACATGTTTGAAGATATTTTCATAGTTTATAACAATATTTTTCGTAAACAAGCTGAATTACTCTTAATATTTATCTTCAGCTATCTGACATCTCGATTACTATTGGAAGATTCGACAGATGATTGAAAATACTGCGCATGTCCGATTGATTTATTAATTTCTTAATTTATATTGCATGAATAGTTGACTATTCTTAGTTTAAATTTATTCTTAATTAGTTTTAGTTTAGTTGATGTTGCATGAATCCACCTTAACTGTGAACTTGACAATTATTGCTTCTTCTAGCCAACTGAGAAGTTGAATTTCTCTATTAAGTAGAGTTTAAACAGCAAATAAAATAAAAAAATAAATAACATAAAATAATATCAGAAATAAGAGCAGACAACATAGGTTTATAGAGATCACTAGAATAAAATAAGAAATAAAAATGAACCAATCAAATCGCAGATTTTTTGACAATGACTTTTGTGTTTTGTGCAAGTTTAGAAAATTTCGTTCTAAGTAAGTACAGTACATAACCTCAACCTCGCTATTTAGTTGTTATTTCATTAATATTTTCCAAAAATTTTAATTTCCTATTAAAATCATTATAGAAAATTTATAAAGTTTTATTAATGTGAAAAATAAAAAGTAATTGGTTATGAAAACCATACAAACTAATGACAAAATCAAAAATTTTCATAAGATTATAGGTTAGAAAACTAGAACTTGTCAAAAGTGTCAATACGGAAAAGATTGGGGAGTGGATTTGGGTCATCCGCAATATCATTTTCCAAATAAAATAAGCGAAAAAGATAAAAGTTGACCATCTCTTATTCTTATTCCTTATTTTAGCTCATTTCCTGTATAAACGCTGTCATTGAAATGCATCAAGTGAACATTCTCAGCTTTTGTGGTTAATAATTATTTCTATTATTAACTTAGGTCAATGATGGACAAATTCAAATATATTGAGAATTCAGGGATAGTGTAGTACAACAAAAACTTGTGCAACATATACCCAGGAGATTGTCTTTAACATATTTGCCGCTTGAAATTACCTATCAAGATTAAATTATTTGAATAAAAATGCCATTAGTTTAAAATTCGCGCTCAACCAAAAATGACTGATGACATAACGAGTACGTTCGTAATATATCGAAAACTGTCAGTCAGATGACGGAGTAAACGCTTCTGGTGGTGCGTTTGTGAATTATTTTAAATTTTTGTCTTAAATTTGGGTAGTAGTGGAGAAAATTGTATATAACCTTGGTGGTGAAGACATTTATAAGCCTCACACCTTATTCCGCTCGGGGTAAAGCTTCTTGCGAAATAATTTTGGTGATCGATCAATAATAATAATAGTCTTAACCACCATAATATACTATTTTTGTTACTGCAGTATAGTAAGCACTTATTGTCGAAAACATCTTTAGTCACTTAGAAAACTCGTGACTAAACTAATATAGGTACTATTTTCGTCGACCTTTACAAACAATGACATTTTACGTACCAACTTCCGGATGAAAACTCGTCTATAGTGAAATTAGTAACTTTTTTGTAAAAATCGACGAAAAAATGTAATATGCACCTCGTCGAATAACAGTCTAGGATCTCGCTAGCTTACAATTTGCTGGCTCAACTAGAATAGACAGTTTTTCGTGCTTTCTTCCCATCAATGATTCCTACCACACCAACACGTGACTATATGCAAAATTTGGTTTAAATGCCGAGCGCCAAATTTTTAAAGTGGTTTCTCCACGTCCCCTTGATTATTAGCGTATAGAAATTCCAGATAGTCTCAGATAGAGGTTACCGAAAATCCCAGTGGTTTTGTTGAATTCACTTCAAATACTTAACTTTACAATACGAACGAGCCAAATATGGATCCTCCAATTGATAAGTTACTGGTTAATAAAGAAGGAAACAAGGATTCAGTCGACTGGTATATTATCTATGGTTTAGTAGTAGTTTTGTTGGTGTACAACAAAATAAGAACTTTAAAGTCCATTTTCCACGGTGCGAGTTGACGCTGCAACTCGAAAAAGTTGCATGCAGCTTGGCGTTTTTTTTCGTTGGGCGCGTCGGTCGCATGAATTAGAACTTGCTCTATTTTCGAGCGAGAAGTCGCTGCGAATTGGTAACTTTTCTGGTGGATTTGGTCGCACCAACCCAAAATTTCTATTGGCTGCTAGGCTCTGACATTGCTGTCACTGTCAATCAAGTCGGCAACACGTTACGTTTCCCCTATGCCTGGATGAATCACAGCAACAAACTATCGATATGCTGATTGTAGTTTTTCTCGCAGCGATTTGTCCCAGCAACAAGTCGCTACGATTTGACGCAACGTGGAAAATGAACTTTAGTGTATTAATACTCTGTGGTCTACAGAGACAAGCTAAATAAAAGGGTCAGGTTATCAAAGACTGTTCAAAACTGACTGTTCCAGAAACCCTCGGATTCCAATGAAAGCAGAATACTACAATAAACCAATATTGCTAAATTAAAAGAAATATGGTTTAACGGAGGTAGAAATGAACGTTTTAAATCTGCAAGGTAATCGAACAAATTGTGTCTAAGCCACTTCCAAGTTCGAAAAACTTTTTGTATTCAAGGGAAGCTACTATTTCGACAGCAATGAAAAATATATTGGTCCGCGAGACGGTGAACAGGGCAGTGTTTTGGGCAATAGCCTTATTGAACTTGTTTTTTACATGTAACTCGATGCGTACATTGGTGTCATGGGCTACCAGTATATTTTATTGGTTTCGACGAAACAAATACTCACATTCTTTATTTTGTACTTCAGATACTTTACGAACTGTACATTTTCTACTCCTAATCCTTTTGTGATCTTCGAAGAATGTACAACTACCTAGAGGAGTAGATAATTTGTCACCGGACAATATGGCCTGCCATTGTTTCAGTAACCAATTACTGGTTTGTTGAACCAGAACATTGTTATCTCCTTCGTACGTGACACAAGGGTCGTTTGTGTTGCGTAGCTCGCCCAAACGAGCGGCTTTCAAGAAACCATGTCCGCCGCAAGCTTCTCTGCATTCTTGTGCTGCATCTCGACACGACCAGGACAAGAGGGGTTTTGCTATCGATACCAAAGCGTGTGTTTCTGATACTAATTCGCTCTAAAATTTAAAAAAGATAACATAAAAATACAAATATACCACATACTACGTATAATATACTCACTAAGCTTTGTAGTTCATTGGAAGTTGCGGATTTTTCTATAGCGGACAAATAAGTCTCCGTAAATCCGTTCACGAATATCCGTAATACTGCCGCCGCTGCCATGTGTGGAAATAATCGCCATTGCTGTAAAATAAAACAAATGTTGAATTTGCCGCGTTATACTTGGTTATACATTATTATTTTGTCGACTGACGAAATTTTTAACGTCACTGTCAATAAGAAAAAGAGTTATTTCCTTCTCAAATACCATAGATCTTCCACATACAAATGTCATTTGCCAATTATTGACAGATACTATCCCTTGTTTTTAAACTAAAGGTAAGTTCATATAGCAAAGCATCATGAACCGCGAATCACGAACTCTAACGTCATTTGCGGGAAAGTTGACAGGTGCATAGTTCGAGATTTCAAGAATTCGTAAAGTTTAAAATTTGGTTGGCGAAAAACTAGAGTCCATTTCAAGATTTTCCGATATAGAGGATTTCAGTCTAATAGTCATGTTAGATGTTAGTGGAAAAAGTAATTAGAAGAATAGAGATACAACTAATTAGAAATGCTACAAAAATCTAATCGAAAATGGACATACACAATTAAATGAATATCAACAAACATAAATATAACTGACATTTGACATAACTAGTGACAGAATAACAGAAATGAAATGGTGACTTGCCAAAAGTTCCTAGAATTATTGGCCACCGATATGTTGAGTATTCAGCTAAAAAGTCATTTTTAATATCAAAAAATACGCTTCTGGGGTGTATTCATTATTTTAATAAAGCAATATAGATGTTCGTTATGATAAAAAACATGCAATAATCTTATGTTTTGGATGGTAGACCTTAACTGTCATTCTTGCCAGAAAAAACCACTTTTTGTTGGCCACACTGACCTTAGACTGAACTCCTCTATTTGGACAAATTTGACACTTTCAACAGTTTGCCTTTAATTTCTAGGTTATGATACACTCATTTCAATTAATTTAGTAGTTTTCCGTGTAAATAATCTTTGGTAGTAAGTAATATATTTTTTATAATAATACTATCTATTTTTCAAGTACTTACATGTAAAGGATACTCAATAATAGGCAGTTCATTCATGTTATTATTACCTTCTCCATTGGGAGCGAATTGCTTCCTCACCGCAGCATATCTTACGGCTATCGTAATCGCGCATATGAGATTATTAGAACTTTCCTGCATTATCCCCACCCGACCCATCGATAGATTTTCCAACGCCGCTCCCAAAATTTTTCCCGGATCTTTAAACGAACTTTCGTAGTCTCCTTCGGGAGTAACGTCGGCAGTTCGATTCAAAAAATTAACTCTAGGTATCCTGTAGTTGTTGAAGATTATAAACCTAGCGGCAAAAATTATAATTAGGTTATGTTAATAGTTGCGCAGATGATTCTTACCCGTTGTCTATTCCGTTTAAGCCGATTTTTTCGCCCATATCACCCACTATAATACCGGGATATGGCAGCATTGTTTTTGGATCTCTCACCGGTACCACGAACGCGTGCAGACCGTGGCATTCTCCTTTGGTATAAAGTTGGGCAAAAAGTAGTGCGTGCGTGCATTGTTTACCTGAAAACAAACGATAACTTAATTTTAATTGGGCCTTCTGTCTTTGTTTATACGATGACGATCAAAGTATTTTTCCGTCGACCGTGTATTAACATATGCTATTAACGTTCTCAAAATTAGACAAAATCATGCATTAATGACACCTATTAATGCATGATTTACGATAATGAGCGATTTTTCTACAGGCAACCCAACGCACATCTTATACATTATATTTATATTGACAGTTACCTGTGGTGTAGGCAACCAAACTTACATTTCAATGTTTTGACAGTTCTTAGGTTTCAAACAAATAAATATTTTTAGTTTTTAAATATTGGGAAAAACGAATACAACTTATACAGTCGGCGGAAAAGCTTTGTAACTAACACGAGTATTAAAAGGGCAATTAACAATCTCGAACATTAAATTATCTAGATTGTTAATGGCCTCATTAATACACTGACATTTTAGACAGGTCCTGGTCCTTCAATATGGTTAACAGGATCAACTGTTAGGTCTACAAATAAATAACATCATGGCAAATTACTTTTGAAAATAGGTAAAGGGATGTTTACGAATTGTAAACAATGAAAGATGCTCATTATTGAGTATCAGTATGATTATGCTGCACTTTTAAGAATAATAATAAGTAATGTATACAATGGGGAAGTCACAATTCACCTTAAGATAACATGGTGGAAACATGTAAACAGGATAAAAGAAAATGGAAAGTTTGAGTTCATTTTAAAAAAGCTTAAAATATATTTTTATATTTTACCTAAATTTCCTACCCAGCACTTAGCCGCTTCGAAATCTGGGGTGTGTATAATGAATTCTTGTGTATTTGGATCGTAAGTAGCTGAGGTTCTCATTTGTTTGGTGTTACTTCCATGTGAAATTTCCGTTAGTGCTAGACATGATAACATCTGTAAAAAAAGATATATGTACATTTATTGTCCGTTCTTTTCTCAATCTTAAATCACAAGCAACGCAACGTAAAATTTATTTTTTACACTGAAATATCCCAAAATTAACAAAGTATGTGAAGAGCTAAAGCAAGGGATAGCCTTCCCAGTAAGCCTTTCAAGGAATGTCACAATTTCCAAGGCGGAAATGACGGCGATTCACCACTGTGTGGAAGAAATTAAAAGGCAGAAGAGAACATATCGTTCAATTGCCATCTTCACAGACAGCCAAGCAGCGCTAAAGGCACTCAACTCCGTAGAGTTCAATTCTAAGCTAGTATGGGAGTGTGTGCGGGTCCTAAACACTGGGTGAACGTAGCAATGTTACGGTAGCCTGGGTACCGGGACAGGAGGGTCATAAGGGCAACGAATAAGCGGATGACATGGCCAAACAAGGCTCATCAATGCTATTCATTGGACTGGAAGCCTTCTGCGGCGTTGCATCTCTGAAATGGTGGAGGAACTCACCAGGACAGAGGCAAGCGAAAATTTACAGCAGATCTGATGGCCAAAGAAAGGAAAACTGTCAAAGCTGTAGTGGGTCTGTTAACGGGGCATTGTAAGCTCAATAGGCATTTAAAGCTGATGGGATTGACAAACGAAGATATGTGCAGGTTTTGTCACCTAGAAGAAGAAACGGCAGAACACATTCTATGTCAGTGCGATGGCCTTGCAAATGTGCGTTTTTTTGTATTAGGCGAATAAAAGCCATTGGCAGAGAGCTATATGAAAGGTTCAGTCTCCACACTAATAGACTTTTTAAAAAGAGTCAGGCTGGAGAATGTAATCTAGAGTTTAGAGGACCACAATAAATCGGAAATGGTCGCAGTCGAATAGGCCAAAAGCCACTTCATAAAATATATCTATCTAAGTAAGAAAAAAATCTGCTTCTCCATATATTGATGAGTTTTTTTGTCAGTTTGTCTTGTGCCGTTATCCAATGATTTTTGCCAAACATCGTGCACATCATACACATAACCTCACAATTTTCCACCTTCCATCAACAAGCATTTCTTCTGGTTTGAAATTCTGCTAATACAGTGAACCAATCATCAATCTGGAGAATATTTTTAAATTTTTCGTAGTTTTTCATTTCTCAAATATTTCTATCGAGAAATTGAATGGAATATTACAAGAATTGATAAAGATGAAACTTTTTGCGTGGTAGCATACCTTGGCGCGATCTAGCGGTAACTATCGAAGGTATGCCTGAAGTAGAAAAACCTCAATACCTATATAGATTGTTCCGTCATAATTTTTGTTGGTTTTTAGTACAAACATATACTTCATGAATTATGAAAATGGCAAACATTTGATATTACCTATGGGATCATTAAAATTAAACCAATATGAAAATTTTAGACGATCACAGTTTCCTATAATCGATTCGGGTGGGTAATGCTACTTTGGACACTCACCGCTAGATCTCGTTATGATATATTTATTTTTAGTATTCCATGAAATTAATGTTTACATTCATACGTTTCTAAATTTCCTTTTAATTAAATTGTACCGCTGAATTACACTCTATAATGATACCTGGAAAATTAGCAATCAGGGGATCGTTTTTAGGTTGACAGTTTTTCGAGGAAATTTGCTTAAATTTTATATTATAAATTTCTTAATTGATGTTTTATTTAGGAAGTTTCAAATAAAATCAAACTGAATCTAACTAAAAATTGTATTAAGATCGAAATTTGTAAAATGTAGGTCATTTCCGGATATGGTATTTTTTTATCACTAAATTGTAAAGGATATGCTACTGATACGAAGCAAGTATGTATTTGGTGACCTTCAATTTTCTATCGCTAGAAGAAGTACCTAAAGTAATATTATTATATAGGTACTCACCTTATTACCTTGGTAAGCGTATTGCAAATGCCTTTCTGTTCCTAATGTGACTATAGTGTTACTAAATAGACCTTGTCCTAAAGCCAATTTTATTGAAACGTCTGGAAATGTCATAGCTATAGCTTGGTTGCAGGCTAATTGTAATTTGGTCTGAAAAAGAATTTTTTTAAATAAAATTCAATCTTTACATATGACTAAGTACTCACCCTTTGTTTGTAGGCTATTTTATTTAAGTCTCCCCATATAAAGTCGTAGGATAAATATTTTTTTAATTGTAAAGCTGTCCGTCTTTGTTTTTCTTCTGTGCTGACTTCCACTTGGAATCTTTTGAATAATGGATCGTTTTCTAATGTTTTCCATACTAATAACTGAAAATTAGTAACTCGAATTAATATGTGTTTTAGGTTACAGGGTGGTCAGTAAAAAATAAGTCACATTACTTATATTCTACAAAAAATTGATGGGGTTCTCCTCTTTTATTTCTGATATAAGTAATGTACTTAAGCCCTAGAGAATGAGTTAACGAAAATCCTTGCATGCAATTACAACCTTCGTCTTCCTTTCCAATTACATCGAAAACTGGGTCTACAAGTTCAGCTTTTTCTAGTAACCACAGACCAAAATTATCTGTATATTTGACCAAAAGGTCCAGATCTAAAACTGAATCCATAGTAGCAGGTTCCAAGTCCACCTAAATACAGCGGGTTCCAAGTTATGCTGACTTTTTTAAAAAGAGACATTTTATCAAATAACAAAAAAGTTTCAAACAACACGAGTGATGTTGAAGATTGGTTTAATTATTATTATTATTTAGAACATTAAAATACAGCATGAATAAAAACGGAACCAACACAAACAACTAAAAGTAATAAACTTTTTGTCAGCATAACTCGGAACCCTCTGTATTTAGGTATAGGGAACCATTATGAAGGGATTATTATATTTTTTAGGGGCAATCAGAAAATCCAATAAAATATAGGGTGTTCCATAGGAAAAAATATAACTTTGATTCGCTACTTTATTGGAACACCCTGTATATTTCAAAATATTTTCAAATTATAGTTTAAGTTGGAGTTAAATTTGTGGTATAAAGTGCCGGACTTTTGCCGAACTCTGTATACTTGTCTCTTACAGCTTCATTGCTATACATCGCATATCAGAATCACCCTGATAAGTGCCAGAAGGATATATAATAATACGTATATAATAATAAAACCCTACTGGCACACCCTGTATTTAAAATGACTTACTTGCATTTGTAGCATTTCCGCATCTTCAAAAAATAATTTCAATTTTCTCCAATCGATTTTTGCTTGTTTTCTATAATGAGTTAAAGGACCGTCGGGCAAATTTTTGAATACTAATTTATTGTCTTTAAGATCCATTTTTTTATAAAGTTATCTGAAAATAAAATAAAATAAAATAAATAACATATTAACTATATTATTATAAATTTTTGATCAATTTACGCATAAGATTTTTAAAAGAACATAATTTGTTTCAACGTTATTATCCAACTTTTTTGGTGCTTTTTTTTATTTCGAAAAACTTACCTAAAACACAATATTTTTTAAAATATATGGTTAAAATTATTTTCAAGCATTCCCACTACAGTCACGGTGAAATGAACATTGGTTTATACGATTGGAGCCAACAACTAACCGAAAAAGACTGATAAAGTTAGATTTTTATAGTACGAGGGATTGTAACCGTTATTAGTCTAATCAAGAAGTTAAAAAATAGAAATCATGCACAAAAGAATATGCGTGATAGCTTATTAGATTCGGAATCATGTTTACAGAAATATATAGAGAATATTTATTAGCACATGAAATATTTAAAAATATATAAACTAATAAGGATAAAAATAAGTATTTCGTTTTTTGGTGATATCTCGAAAAGTATCAACATTTAAGAATTTAAAAGAACATTTTCTTAAAAAGGAGAAAATTTCCAATAAAACAGTCAACTCCCTAAACGCTGTCTCCATTATTTATAGAACATGTCATATTAAATAATTTTTTTTAGGTAATTTAAAAATTATTAACATTATGGTGTATTGATGTTGAATTAAAATTCTTAAAGTTAATTTTTCAAGAAATTAGGCAAATCTTTGATGTAAACTAAAAATAGTATGTTTTACTTCAATGTGGTGCTCGAGTGTGTGCTCGAAATAGAGCAAGTGTTATAGAGACCAGTTATCCACGAATACTTTACGCTATTTTTTTTTATTGGTGCAATTATAAATACTGGTATCTATTACTACTACAACAACAAGAAATGGAAATAAGAACTAATAATGTAAAATGGCTGAATTGCGTTGTCATGGAAATGAGGAAAACATAAACTAATTTGCATTTTGATGGAAGTTCAACCTCATTGAGTTCTGAGAATGTTAACAGTATTAATTTAAATACCTACCATTTCCTTCGATTTGAAAAATCGAAATGTTAATATCCCAAACAATACCAACTGTACTTTCCATTTTCATTAATAAAATTGTTAAATATTGTTCGAATGAAGGTTTTGACGTTACAAATTACTCCTGTCAGATCAATAATAAAAAAAGTGTCATTCAGACTTAGTTTCTCGAGTTGTTGATGTTGCCATGGTAACTTTAAAAAACGCGCGTGTTTTAAAGTTCGATTTAAACTCGCTGAGGCGTGCTTTAAATAGGTAAAATGGTTCACCAATAAAACAAAATGTTTAAACCTTCCTATATATAGACATGCTTAACAAGATCAAGTTTAAAAAAATTTTATACTTATAATCAAATGCCGCGATCAAATAATATACTAAATTTTTGTTACTTGCCACTATACTATTTCAAATTGACATTCAATATAATGAGGTGTACTGATATCATTTGAAATATAATCCAAATGATTAACGTATTCACTAAAAAATATTTATAAAGTAGGTACAATCAAGTCCAGGTACATTTTTTTCTCTGGTAAACATATAAGGTACTATTAAATTAGATATCATAGATAGATCGGGAAATTCCAGTTTTAATATCAGTAGACAACTTGAGTACGTACAAAAAGCAGCACTTGAAAATTAATAAAAAAACATTATTGGAAAAACCGTTATACCAACGATCTATTGTTTGAGCCATCCTGGTCTACACTACAGGCTGTGTATTTGTGTATCAAGAGCAGAAAGTAGAACCTTGGCAATCTGTCGAGACTACCAAAAGACTTTCTGCCCGAAATACACACAAGATTTTTTCTACGATCACACCAAAATAAAATTAATTGCCATTGCTTGTACTATGTACGTAGGCAACACTTATTACATTAATGTCAGATATTTTTTAGATATCCCTATTTCTCATTAAATTAGAAAATCAACTGAAATATTTTATTCTACAATTTATATTAAAATAACTAACAGCTCTTTTTTATCTATAAAAAAAATTAGGCGTGCGCCAAAGTTACTTTCTGCTTAAGAGCGCCAATAATGTCAAATTATGACAGCTCGCGGAAAACATCAACTTTGCAGTTGCTTTTCAAGGCACAAAAGACGACTTTCGATAGTTGTCATAGAAAAAAGTTATTTATTAGGTCGCAAGTTATGACGAAATCATAGAAAATATTTTGACAGGCCTACCACTTCCTTCCTTTTAAGATATTAACATGGATTTAAATATTTTAATATTTATCCCATTTTGGCTCACTATAAGTCAATTGTGTTATTGTAGTAAGCAGTGTATGTAGCATCACTTTCTCAACTTTTGGTTACAGTTTTAAGTATCTTCATAGTATCACAAGTAGATCTTGGTATATCTGGATATCTTGTAAAGTCCGCTTTACAGTTCGCAATTCTTCTTGCAATGCATTGCAGCAACACTTTGACCTTGCAAGGGCTTGCTTGCAACTATTGATAATCGTTTTCAATGTGGATACTAACAAAAAAATTGAAGCTTGTTTATGAGGTTAGGTTAGTGTGTCATAATAATGTTGTAATTGTTGATAAACTAACTTTGCATTCAAATTATTGATGTATACCTGTTTATGTTGCGTTTGAAAGAAAACAGACAAGTTTCATTTTGTTGGTAACGTAACAAAGAAATTACCAACTTTTCCCCAGAATTGCATGCAAGCTGCAATACAAATCGAACAAGATCGATTTGGGAGAAGAACTTAAAATGGCAAGAGACTTGTCAAATTATCCTCATCTGCGCATGCCTTCGATCAAGAATATTGCAAGTTGCATGAAAAATTGCGAACTGTAAAGCGGGCTTAAGAAATAAAGGACATATTCTAGTAATAACTCTGTTGTTACATTTTCCATGAAATAAAAGTAAAATTACGTAAACTGCACTATACTTTCATCACTCTTCTATAAACCCTGTTTACTGTAAAGCAGTTTTTACAGGTTACCAATTACCTTGAACTTCTTACTAAACCCGATAAACATTTTTTTGGTAATAACAAAAATAATGTATTCAGTCAAAATATACAGGGTGTGTGTGGGGGGGAAGCTGGCTTGGAAATAAATCCTTCAGCAACAGATTTTTTTTCATTATCTTATAATTTTTGAATATAAGTATATATACAGGGTGAATCACGACCAACAGGAAGGAGGTTTATAGCGACACGGTAAAAGTTTTAAAATGTTTGTCACTTTAGTAGTTTGTATATTTGTATAGGCTACATTTTAAAATTATTTTGAAATATACAGGATGTTCCAATAAAGTGTGGCGTATCGAAGTTATATTTTTTCCTATGAGACACCCTATATTTTATTGCATTTTCTGATTGTCCCTAAAAATTAAAATACTTCTCCATAATGGTTCCCTATACCTAAATACAGAGGGTTCCGAGTTATGCTGACTTTTTTTAAAATGTGAACATTCCGAAAAAAATTAATAACCCATTGATATAACAAATTCTAGCAAATTTTCTCTTACATCTGAATAGTTGGACATTCGTGGAATGTATTCCACGATTGAGTACTAAGCATCCCTTTACAGGGTGTTCGGTATTTTCAGTTTCATTATAACATTATTCAATTTGTAATATCGGGCTTATTTTAAATGGAACACCCTGTATTTCAATAATTCACCATGTTCAAGAAAATGTCGTCTTTCGAATGATATGGGGGTGACCTATACCTAGGTATTATACTTTTCGTGCAATTTACAATTTTCTTAAATTTTATGCTAAATCGATTTTAAAACATCTGCTATTCTCTCTAAATTTTAAACTAATGATCTTGGCATTGTTGTAAATAAAACAGTGAAGTTGCTAATAAATATGCACACTTGTAGTTGCTGAGGTACACTATAAGTTCATTTAAAAACCAGGAGGAGTAATTTGAAAAGCCTTACTCACACCACTAAAAGTTACCAGATTAGTTACTAAAGGGTGTGGACCGAAAACGTAGTCAACAGTCGTGTTCCAAATATATTAAATATGCCTTGATAGCAAAGACATTAGTCATAAGTCGATTTCTCCTCTGATCTGCAGTATATTTTTCAGATGTACCTACGCATTAAACAAAATGTAAGACTTTTTCCTGTTTCGTTTCTTATTCAAACATAAGAAGATTAAGATTCACATCGACAATAAAAAAATTATGGTCATTGTTGATGGTGGAGAATTACAGATAGTCAAGTTACTTTAATTATATTTATTACAATTAAATTGAAAAGAATATGACAATTGATAATATGTTCTGGCAATAACAATACTACAAAATTAATAGCATTGCAAAGCAATATGCAGTATTAATTTAAACATTTCCAACAGTTATCTTTATGTTGCCGGATTAAGTGTAATAAACCACTTTTCAAATACTTCTGAGATACTTCTTCCTTCTTTTTATATTGTTTTATATCTTCCATCGCATGTTCTTCCGATGAACTTTGACGATTTCTTCCCAAATATGTATATAACAAATAAATAGTACCTACATTTGACTCGTCAAAAGGTGACACAGATAAATTTAATTTGTTTCAAGACAGTCTGAACGTTTCTTTGAAGCTTGCAAAATTTTCTCCAGCACAGATAACATTTTTGTTCTTCGAACGACATTTTTTATCCACTCGTCACAATTTTTCAAAAGTCCTGGTATTCCACCAATATTTTCTGCACTATATAATGTTCCTCTACTTCAGTATTCCCTTAATACTCGCTAAACCGACTTTACTACTTTAAAAAAAATGTAAAGTAATAAGTAATAATGTACCCACTGCTTGAGAATATTTTTGGTTTTTCATCCAATATTTATTTATTTATCTGTTAGAACTATCAAAAATGAAAACTATCAGCTGATGTAAATATTAAAAAGTGTTGTGTGAAACTGGGCTGAATCTGACCAATCAGAGGTCTGTAGAATTGCCAACTTAAATTCAAATCACTCCTCCTGGTTTTTAAATGAGGTTATAGCAATAGTAAAATAACCGGCAATATTATGCCACTCAAAATATTTTTTATGAATTCGCCTTATAAGCCAATTTTCATAAAATGATGATACTATATAATTTTGTCGTGACACAACCTGTATACCAAGTAATAAAACTGGTTATTAAAGTTATTTCTGTGCATCCATTTATTATTGAAAAGTGACATTTGTAAAAACCAATATTTCTGATAATCAATATGCCATAGTAACGTATAGGTTATAAAAATATAGGTTATCTAAACTTTAAAATTTTTCTTTGAACAACCAGCATACGCATACTTCTATTAACATACACAATGACTAACGTTAACAAGGAAACCAAATAAAAAAATATACCTACTTATCAGATCACGTTACCCATGAATTATTAACATTAGCCCAACTGATAATAGGCTAAATAAAAATAAATATCGAATTGCATGGCCTTGCTACGTTATCGATGAATTAATATGATAAATGGTAAGCCAAAAAGTTCATTAAAATTGCAGAGTCGTCTAAAATAATGTACAATACTTGTTATCATTTGAGAATGTGCATACAGGGTTCGGCAACAATTTATCGTAGTTCTATAATTTTTATAGTGTATACAGAGCTGAACAAATACTGAAATTTTGGTGGGCTTAGTACACTCTACAGGGGTGGGAGAATAATTTAAGCACAAGACAAAATTAAATTTTCAAAATGTGTCCATGTCCAGAGGACTATACCGCGTAAGCTGTGCACACGCGAATATTTTGGTTTTTTTTCAAGAAATTTTTTTGACAACAATATTGTAAGTATCATTTTAAAGCATTTGGACAAAAATAAAGCCGGATCCGGCCCATGGGCCGGCTTTTGCCCACCCCTGCCTTAGATACTAAGTAACCTTGTTCATTTAGACAAGGATACTTATGGCGTGCCGTTTTGGTATTTAATAACATCGTTTTAAAAACAAAAATATCTCTTCTTTCAAAAAAGTTTCTTCCCTAATTATTCTGTTAATTAATTAAAATTATGTTTTTCATAATAATAATACAGGAATTTATTCCATTATGAAAAACATAATATAAATTGCCGATTTAAAATTATGAAATACATAATAAAAATTCATGAATTAAAATTATTAAAAACATAATAGAAATTCAATTTCCATTATGTATTGAGGTTGCCTATACTAATCTAATGCAAGTATCTGAAATCGGATAGTAAATGCATTACTGCAGAATAGGCAACCTGAATACACAATGTAAATTGAATTTCTATTATGTTTTTAATAATTTTAATTCTTGAATTTTTATTATGTTTTTCATAAATTAAAATCGGTAATTTCTATTATGTCTTTCATAATATAAATTCGTGTATTATTATTATGAAAAACATAATTTTAATTCTTCAACAGAATAATTACGGAATAAAAATGTTTGAGAGAAGAGATATATTTTTTTTCCTCTTTTAAAACGATGTTATTAAATACCAAAACGGCACGCCATAGATACTTGATTGATAGCCTAATTTTGATCCAAAGCGACAATAGCCAACTTATATTTTTACCAAAAATAACTTTTTGAATGAGATAAAATTTAGTGTCTATTGATAAATAGGTACTTTTATAGGAGGTATTATATTATAATGTATTTTAGACCACCCTCAGGTAGAAGTGGGTGAATTGAGGCTAAGCCTATGGCAAAAGCGCTTACTGCGCTACCTCTGCTGCAGGCTGCCATCAATGATGCAATTGAACCCAGGTTTGTGTTTAATAAACCCTACAAAATACAAATAAAACAGAGCACAGAGTTGAAAATGCAATGCGCATATATACAGATGGCTCAAAAATGAAGGAAGGATCAGAATGTGGAGTTTACTCTGGAGCACTAAGCCTAAGGATTAAATGGGGAATGGGAAACAATATCAGCGAGATTCAATCAGAACTAACAGGTATCTCAATTGCCACAAAAGAACTAACCAGAAAAGGAATTTCTGGCAAAAACATAACAATCTGCACTGATAGTAGACAAGCCCTATTAGCCTTGAACAGACAAAGTGTTATATCGGGGCTACTAGAGTGCCACCAAGATTTAGCTAACGCCTCGGCAGATAACAATTTTATCCTGAGGTGGGTTAAAGGGCCCGACAGGAGTAAAAGTAATCGCATTGCCGATTCTTTAGCCAGAGAAGCGGCTGGACTAAAAATGTTAGGACCCAATGACACCTACGGCCTAACGACTTCGACAATTGCGGAACTAGCCAAACGTTACACCCATGCTCAATCCTTTAAGAGATGGGATGGAATCAAAGGAAGCAGTCCTGCCAGGATCATCCTTAGCGACCTTGGGAAGCTGGCGTCGAAGAAATATTTGGCGATGACCAGGAAAAACCTACGTTTAACAGTAGGATTTCTGACTGGCCACTGTCAACTAAGGAAACACCTCCATACTATGGGGCTAGTGGACACACCTCTATGCAGGATGTGTCAACAGGAAGATGAAACTGTCAGGCATGTCTTACGCGAGTGTCCGGAGTTATCGTCAATAAGAAAATGTGTGTTCGGTTAGTTTTGGCCTACACCTGCCGATATAAAGGAGATGTCTCCTAGTGACCAGTCCACCTTCCTGGGAAGGACAGGAAAGACGATTACCTAATAGGACAACTCCTCGGGAAGATGTACAATGGGTCACATGTGGCCTAAGTGCTGTGAGCCTATACTCACCCTCTCCACTTTACAGATACAGATAGAACACCCTGTAGAAAATAAAAGTTTTCAAGTGAGTTGGACTTTTGTCTTTGTACTCTGGTAATTTCAAAATTTTTCCTAGTTTAATGGTGGAACATCCTGTATACACATGAAAATCATTTTAAAATACCACCAAATAAACAAATTTTAAACAATTGTTCAAGACATAGTTTTCCCGAATCATGTATGAGGTCATAATATAGCCAAAATTATGAAATCGTAATTGATAAGGATCAATTTGTGGATTTTACAATGACGGTAAGATAAGAAAAATAATAAATTAATTTTAAAGACATACATTATATTACGTATAGTTTATCTCAAAGTATATCATATTCGCTTTTGACGGCAAAGGATGTATGATAAAAATACAAAAAGATAGATATTTTTGTGAATTTGATCCTTTTTAAAATAATTTTAAATAGTCCGCCACTGGCGATCTCTTCTACAACAGCTATTGGCTGGCTATTGGCCATATGGTTTATTGCAATTGGCCCATTAATTTTATGATTGTCGGCAAAAGTCGAGGCAAAAGTGAAGACGATATATTTTGAGACAAACTATATCTCCAAAAACCAATACCAGAGGTGTCACCGAACAATTTATTTGGTCCTATATTTTTTTAAATGCCACTTTTTCACCGAGAAGAAATCTTTCTTTTTTAAAAAATGTATAATTTATTGCAGTTTAATCGAAAATTTTTTGGTTAGCATCATCTTTAAAAATAGACAAGGAATACGATTAAACCTCGGATTAAACTTTATTATTATACAGTGTATGAATCGCGAAAGCTATGAAAGTTTTAAAAATTTTGTCACCCATACCATTCGAAAGAGGACATTTTTTTTATTCATTCAAGTAAATCATATTTATCACTTAATATAATACAAGGAGTGGGTACAATAAGAAAATATAGATTTCGTATGCCACACTTTATCGGGACATCCTGTATATTTCAAAACTTTTACCGTTTCGAAATAATCATCCCAACCCTTGGTCGTGATTCACTCTGTATGCTAAGTATGAATCATTCTCACAAATTGCTTTGAAGATGGAAATTTCCTAATTGCAAACATATTATTTACATTGGAAAAGTTTTAAAATAAATTATTTATGAAATTTGTCAACAGTGGGCTGTTAAACCGTTTTTGGTATTTTATTAAAATATATTAGTACTTCTTTGCAAACATTAATTTAATAAGTACTTCAAGAATATTTCAGGGGAAAACTGGAAATTGAGAATTCCTAAATGTTTGCAACTTTCACTACACATACGTCACAAACCTGAAGATGAAGTTAGCCACTTTATGTTTCATGAACTAATAGCCAGTTACACAAAAACATTAAAAATAATTGATTCTTATTATTATGATTTTATCCACTATAACTATCCAACATTGAGAAAACATCTATTTTTGTTAAGTTTAACACCTAATTGGATAATAACGATAAATTCAATAAATATATTAACTACAATTTAATTTGTCATATAACAAAAATGAATTAATGCATAATATAAAATGTCCTTATAAGCCGTAGAATAAATGTAATGTGCAATAAATCATTTCCCGCTTATTTAAATAACCTTGTATAACAATATATTAATATAATATCACACCTGTTACCGTTACTCCCACCATTCACAATTTTAATATTCGATTAAGTGAATTTAAAATTAGCGAAATCATTTAAATACAAATTTAACCGGAATGATGACAAAAAAGAGACACTAAACTAACCTCACCTGATCATTCACACGTGGTATTAAAAATAAAGTAACTTGTTGCTTTGGAAAAACACTTTACATTCAGCAGATTCAATTACTCCACCCCAATTGACTCTATTCAGTAATAAGTAGGTACACACTCCACGACGCACTATTTGTTACCTACTGAATAAAAAACGACGGAATTTCAGCCATACCATCAATGATAGAGCTTTGCCGGCTTTCAGTCTGATTCAGAAGACGGATTATTTAAGGTTTGGAACAGTACCGGTTTCAGGAGATTTCGTAATGTATTTGCGAAACTATTTCAATCAAAAAAGGACAACATTTTAAATATACAGACGAGCAAAACTGGAGGTTACTTAATAACTTGTTTTATTAATTTATTACGTGAGATGATTTAGGAGGGGAGAGAGATCAAGGATGTCTTATTGTTGCTTAAAAGAGGTTGGGGTAGTCTTGATAATTATTACGTAAGGTGAGATCACAAAAGAAAAAGAGAGCGCGATTGGGTAAAAGATTTCAGGTGTTAAAAAAGAAGAAACGTCAACCATATAAACGAGGCGAGGTAAATAAGTTCTGAGTCGTATCGGAATTGATGTTGGATGGGTGGTTAACACTGGGAAAACTTTAGTTTTATCTTGATATATAATGACTTAATAAGTTCTTTAAATAATTTTAATTATATTTAAAAAACTGGTGGCAAATTATCTGTTTGTCCAGAGTAATATGAAGGCTAAAGCGGTCCCGGGTCTATTGTCAATAAGCCTTAAGTGTTATTTTTACGACATGTAGGTACCTACTCTGTAATTGTAATTAATTAATTTTTTGGGAAAGTACTATACCTATGTACCTAAATATAATTATTTTTAAAGTACACGTAATTACCTACAAATTATGTCTAATAATGATATTTGTCTTGAAAAATCCCATAAAATAACATTTTTGATTTATAGTAATATGTTTAAAACCGGTTCTGTCTATCGCCAAATTTGCACGTGTTTAGTTCTGGTCACGTGCTTTCCCCAGAATGCGAGGCTATCGCTATCTTTCTTTACCTCACTGTCATTCTTTGTTTCTATTACATCATAAAATGTGTGTTGCGTTGCCAGATTTTACACATTTTAAGCTTTTATGAGATAATAAAAGTTATTTTTATATTATGAAATGAAAGAAAAATGAATAATAAAAAAGTTCATGCTATGTCAGAATCAATGTATATAATATTTATAAGCAACATTTTATTATTATGTGGTAGAGCTGGAAGTAACGAAAATAAAAGATTACTTTTCAGTAACGCGTCACTAGTGATTCCGTTACTTTTCTGAAGAATCTTAAAACCGTTCCTTCGTTACAGTAAGCGTTATTTTTTTCTTGTAACGATCCCAGTTTATAATATGGTTGTGTTGTAGTTGTTTGGTTTATATTTTCAGCATTTCATCAAACTTTCATCGTTCAGCTGGCAACAGCGGTTTCCGGGTTCAATTTCAGCAATGGAGAATTGAGGTTAGAGTAAGTTTCATTCAGGTTTTAGCTTTCAGCAATTTATCCTGAATGTGGTTATGTTTGACTTCTTAACTAAACCAAATGTGGAATGTGCAGAATTTCAAAGATAAAGTTAATTCCTACTTCCACTTACCTTTTATAGCATAAAATAATATCGTTTGCTTTAATTAAATGAAAACATGTTTCGGTTCGGACTAAATAAAATCTACTAATAGGTGTTTAAATAATATTCTTGAACGTAAAACATAAATATTCCGATATATAACTTATAAATAATACCACTCCACTAACACCATTAGTCTAAATTAGGTCATCTTAACCCTGTGAAATTTAGGGAGTGGTGGGGTGGTAGGAGCTGATGGAAATTTTGTCACGAAATATCAAACGATCATTGTATCGTTTTGCATAATTTGCATCAATTTGCATTTGGTGGTTTTGTTTTCACAGAGGCGTACTTACTATTATAGGCTTACTGTCACATGACGGAACCCGTCCATGTAATTATTTAGGTTGGCAACATTGCCAACTAGCATTTGTGACACGTGTCAATTCATAGAATAAAATAGACAGTTTTCCTCATGCCGTTGACTTAACAACAAGTCTTTTATTTAATGCCTTCTCCTTAAAATATAAAGTTAATGTTGAGAACATAAAGTAATATGGCGCAGTCAAATAAAAGAACCAAATAGAAGTTCTCAATGCCGTGAAGAAGCTGAACTGAAAAACAAGAAAAAACTATTGCATATTTCGTCGATGATTTAAGATTTCGTTTTCCAAAGATGGACCGTGGAATTTCGCCCATGTGCATGAACGGTGGAAACTTGAATCAGACATGGAAATTCTGGAAACAGAAGTTTACTATGTACCTGAAAGCAACTGAAATCATCAAAAAGGACGATTCAACAAAATGCGCTCAACTATTAACGCTCATCGGAGATGAAGGTATCAGAATTTATAATACTTTTACATTTACCAATGAACAAACTGAAACATTGGAGGTATTATTGAAAAAATTTGATGACCATTTTAACCCCAAAGCAAATTTGACTTTTGAGAGATATAAATTTTTGACATGTCGTCAAAAAGAGGGCCAAACAATTGAACAATTCATCACAGAACTCAAGAATTTATCCCTATCATGTGAGCTTGAGGAACTGAGGGAGTCTTTGGTCAGAGATCTGTTAGTTTGTGGTTTGAAATCTGACCAGTTAAGAGCACAGCTTTTTGACAAAGACTGTAAGACGTTAGAAGATGCTGTTAATTTTTGCATTAACAGTGAATCGACAAAAGAACAAAACCGTCAAATATCAAATGGTAATGGTGACAACTATGGCAGACAGATTAACGTAGTCCACTCAAAGTTACGCAACAACAATCCAGCAAAGGCAAGCCCATCACACAGCAACTGGACACCAAATCCAAACAATCCGGGATGTAAGAAATGTGGAAGAATTCATCCACCTCGGAGATGTCCAGCTTATCAAGTTAAGTGTTTTCGTTGTAAAGGATTAAATCATTTTACACAATTTTGTCTAAAGTATCCTAATGCTAATCATAATTTTAATTATAGATCTTTGTTAAGGAATGAACAACACAAAAACAATAAACACAAACAAATACATACACTTGAACACAATACACAAGAAAGTGATAACAATGATACTGTTAAGAAATTTGTATTTTTAGATTCCGTAGAGCAAAGTATAGCTATACAACCACAGTCTGGGACAATCGGGACTGTGTCTGAGGATTCCTGGGTCGAGAACATTGAGATCGATGACACCAACAACATAGCATTTAAACTGGATACAGGAGCAATGGCAAATGTTATCCCTATTAAGGTATTAAAACAAATAAAATTTAATATGTCAAATATGCAAAAAACAAATGTTCAACTAAGTTCATATACAAAGCATTCCTTACCAGTACTGGGCCAGCTATATTTAAAGTGTAAAATCAATAAAAAGACTAGAAATTTGTTGTTTTATGCTGTAGAAATGGAATGTATTCCAATTTTAGGTCTAAAAGGTTGTTTAGAGCTTGAGCTAATAAAAAAAATACAAGCAATCGATGATAACTTTCAAAGTGATTCAAAGTTAAATAAAATTTTAAATAAGTATGAAAATATTTTCAAAGGTACAGGCTGTTTAGAGAAAGATTATCATATAGAACTCAAACAAGACGCTGTACCATCGATTTGCACTGCTAGAAGGGTACCATTAGGCATAGAAGAAAAGCTAAAATATTCTTTAATTCAATTAGAGAAAAATAAAATTATAAAACGAGTAACGGGTAGCACGGATTGGCTTCACCCCATAGTAATAGTTAAAAAACCTGATGGAAATTTAAGAATTTGCATGGACCCTTTTAAGCTGAATATGTCTATAAAGAAACCTACTTTTCATTTACCAACCTGGGAAGAAATAAGTTCAAAGTTACATGGATCAAAATTCTTTAGTACTTTAGATGCAACCCAAGGTTTTTTGCAAGTCAAATTAGATAAGGAAAGCCAAAAACTATGTACTTTTGCTACACCTTTCGGTAGATATTCTTTTTGTCGTCTACCATATGGTCTTTCATGTTCTTCTGAGGTTTATCAGGAAAGAATGTATGAAATCTTCGGAAACATAGAAGGATGTGCAATTTTCATAGATGATTTGATAATATTCAGTGAGAGTATTTCATCTCACAATTCAATTTTAGAGAAAGTCCTTGAGACTGCCAAAAAACATAATATTCGTTTCAATAAAGAAAAATGTAAATTTTTATGCAAAAAAATAACATATATGGGACATCAAATAAGTGACAAGGCATAGAGGTGGACAAATCTAAACTTCAAGCTATTAATGACATGCCTAGTCCTAAAAATGTAAAAGATTTACAACGTTTCTTGGGCATGGTCACATATATTGCAAGCTTTGTTGAAAATCTTTCAGAAAGAACTTCGATTCTGCGTTCTTTATTAAAAAAAGATTCTATTTTTCAATGGTCACCACAACATGAAACAGCATTTCAAAATTTGAAACTACTTTTAGTCGAAACTCCGTGTTTGAAATTTTTCGACATAAATCAAATGACAACCATTTCAGTTGATTCTTCTCAGAACGGAATGGCAGCTGTTCTCATGCAAAATGGCCGACCTTGTGCTCATGCAAGTCGAGCTTTGACTGAAACACAGTCACGTTATTCTCAAATAGAAAAAGAACTTTTGGCTTGTTGGTTTGGAGCCACTCGTTTTTATCAATATGTTTTTGGGAAAAAGTTTATAATAGAGACTGATCATAAACCTTTAATTTCTATAATTAAGAAACCATTAAATCTTTGCCCACCAAGACTTCAAAGAATGCTAATGCAATTAAGAAAGTATGATTTTGATTTGATATATAAACCTGGAAAAACATTAATCATAGCTGATACTTTAAGTCGTGCTTACAACTCACAAAGCAGTTTCAATGAAAATATAGATTTTGACATTGAATCTGAGATTTGTGCTGTTGAACTTTCTTTAAATATTACAGAAAACAAAAAGCAACAAATTCAAAAATTAACAAGTGAGGATCTTGAACTAAAAACTTTAAGAAGTGTCTTAGAAAATGGCTGGCCCACGAGCATAAAATACTGTCCAGAAATTATTAAATTCTATTTTAAGTTCAAAGAAGAATTATCTTGCATAGAAGATTTGATCTTTAAAGGTCAAAAACTTCTAGTTCCCAAGGCTTTGAGGCATGAAATCCTACAAAAGCTTCACTATGAACATTTGGGTTATAAAAAAACATTGGACAAAGCTAATTTATCATTTTACTGGCCAGGAATGCGAAAGCAAATTGAGGACATCATAACATCATGTAACACTTGTCAAACTCATCAGAGATCTCAGTGCTCGGAGCCCTTGATGAATCATGACATTCCCAGACTACCCTGGCAAAAGGTGGCTGCAGATCTTTTTCAATTTCAGTCACAAAATTACCTTTTAATTGTTGATTACTATTCCAAATTTGTAGAGGTCATTAACTTAGCTAAAGATTTAACTTCTAAAAATTTAATTAACAAATTTAAAATCGTTTTTGCTCGTTTTGGTATCCCAAAAATTTTGATGACCGATAATGGTTCAAATTTTGGTAGTTTAGAATTTAAAAATTTTTCCAAAGAATGGGAGTTTCAGCACATAACTTCTTCTCCTTTGTATCCTCAATCAAATGGTCAGGTTGAAAGAACTGTACAATCTATTAAGAATCTTTTAAAAAAATGCTTTATGGACAAAAAAGATCCATATTTAGCTCTTTTAAATTTTAGAAACTCACCTTTGGATGGAAGGAACTCTCCTGCAAACGCATTAATGAATAGAAACTTGAGAACTGTTATACCTGAGATAAATAGCAAGTTTTCAAAAAATTTTGATAAGAAAAAATTTAATTCTCATATTTCTAGAACTCAAAGTAACCAGAAAAGACATTATGATAAAAATAAAAAAATTTTACCACCTTTAAGAGTCAATTCTTTTGTGAAGGTTCAAATAGAGCCAAATGCATCATGGCAAAACGGCCAAATTATAAAAAAAATTGCCTTTTCGTTCATATATAATTAAATTAAACAATGGCTCTACTCTCAGACGTAACAGAAAGTTCATCAGGGAGTTTTGCACATCTGAAACCTGGAGTAATTCTCAAACTTCACCTCAGACAGGGACTTTCCCTGATTTGTTTTTGGAGAACAATTTTCAATTTGCAAATAGAATATTGAGGGTAGTAGAGAATGAGGATCATTCAGTGGAGAATGTAAGAGATTTATCTGTAAATAATAACAGGGAGCAGACTTCGTCATTGGAAGGGGAAAACTTTAATGACGACTCACTCCTGAGCTCTGTAAGCTGTAGTGAAAGATCGGACAATTTTGTCAGTGGCAATTCAAGCTTTTCGAGTTCCCCTGACAAAAACAACATTGTAAATAATTCTTTTGACAATTCGAAATTTGAAAGCCTTGTAAATAAAAAACTTTTAGAGGGTACTACTAACTCTGAAAATATTGACGATAACAATTTTGTTTCAAACTGGGAACTTCCTGGTACTTCTATTGACATTGAGAAAACTTTTCAAAACTCTGAAAAAGGGGAGGAACATCCCACTACCAGTTTTAGTAAAACTAGATCGGGCAGGTTAATAAAAACTCCTGCAAAATTAGATCTTTAGCTTTAAAGATATTACAACTAAAAGCTTTCCTTAGATTGTTACTTTACATAAAGTAAAAATCATTTTTAGTTTTCATTGTCAATTTGACTATTAAAAAATTAAATAAAATTTTTATCTGGCTAATTAACAATAGTTAGTCAAAAACATTTAATAGGGCTGATAATTCACTACAGCATAAGTGTCAATTTGTTTGTAATATTATGTGTTTGTAATTTACGTGTTTGTTTGTAATTATACTTATATATATGTGTTTTTGTAATGTAACAAACAAACTGTGATAAAAGTATTTTAGCTTTGAAAAGGGGGATGTCACATGACGGAACCCGTCCATGTAATTATTTAGGTTGGCAACAT
>CAJUYI010000491.1:48571-91699 GCA_910591695.1 Galerucella pusilla
GTGAAAAGGTTTATTACATTCGTTGGATTCTAAGTCATACTCACTAAAGTCTTCTAATATGGCATCTACTAAGCTACTTGTACCGAAATGTTCACTAGGAGATTCAGAAACTTCGCTTAGAGTATCATTAAAAGTGTGCGTGGGGGTATTTGTGATTTTATCATCATCTTTTGGTAGATTCAGTAAAGAAATTGTAAGCTGAGGTGGTTCTGAAGTCAATACGTTAAGTATGTGGATGTGATGGCCAGTGTTTATTACTAAATGATTTGGATAGGCCAAGGAAATGTTTGGGTTAAAAGGAGGAGTAGGTTGAGACATTGCAATCATATAATGAACTATGAATCCATGTTTTGTACACCAACCCTGATTAATGGATTCTGTAAAGTCATATTTTATAATGTAAAAGTTTTTTCAACAATTTTTGTACTTACCATCTGTGGGAGAAAATATTTTAGTACAATGCTTGCAGTTTTTTGGTGCAGGTAAAGTTAATATTGTAATGTGAACTAAATCAGGATTGGTAGCTCTGAAATAAGCTTCAATAAGTGAACATTTAAATAGATAATAAAAATATTACTTACGTGAGTCCATAACACACTATTTTATATAAATCTCTGGGAAATTGCATGAACATTATCTTGTCAACGGCGTCTGAGCCTTTTAAGTGTTTGAATATTTTGTGTTTTGAAATAAATTGAAGTTTCTGTCCAGGAACAAACCTCCACAAAAACAATTCATATTCATATGAAGTGACAAAATGTAGAGGACCAAATTCTTCACATACTTTTTCTGTATAACTTATAAAATACTGTCCACACATGGTAAATCCCATGAATATGTGATTACTAAAACAAACAACTGTAGCCAGGAAAAATATACAATATATTAATACAAACTTACAAAGAATCTGGGTCTTTTATTAATGAACTTAATGCATATCTACATTTCTGGTGAATATTATTAAATATCTTTTCAGTCTTTGCTCTAGGATTCTTGGTAAACCTACCATACAACTGGAAAATATACAATATGTATTTGGTTTAATAAATTGGAGGTTATCCTGTGTTTTTACCTGTCTATTTAATACATTATTAACTACATTGTCAGTGTTTTCTACTTTTATTGAAGGAATATCAATATTATCACTTTTTTCACTAAGGTTTTCATCCCAAACTATTGAAAATTGGGAATAATCTGAAAAATTGTCAGCAGAATCCTCAGAAAAAACATACGCCATGTTGTTTACTTTTCCATCTTTGCTTCAAATTTCAAATCAACACAAGAGTCAAATATTGACAGTCAGAGAAACCATAGAGAAATAATATAATTATATTTTATTTCGTCTATGAGAGAAAATTTTAAGGCGGTATGATGGTAGGTAATTTATTAAGAAATAAAATAAATTTAATAACATATCTTTTGTATTTAAATTAATTTCAAATTTAAAACAAGAATTAAGTTCAAAATTTTTGAAATACGTAGGTACCTAACAAAATTTTATTGAAGTTCACTGGGGAGTTTGTAAAAATATGGCACGGGTGTCAAATTGGCTGAAATTTTGATATAATGTTAAGCTATTCGTTCCTATTAAAAATTATCATCGCACTAATAAAATAGTTCTAGCAGTTTTTGAGAAATTTTGCTGTTGAATCCCCTTATTGAATATACACTACAAGATAGTACCTTGTAAGCTCTTTAATTATGTAGACAGAGCTTGGGATATTTGAATCAATAAAATGGAGAAAAGGAGGATCTGTTGAGCTATCTGTTGCCTATGACATAAAGTTACGCTTTTCAGTTTCAACCAGAGTACCTTTTTCAAATTACTTCTACTTTCAATATTTTAAATAAATATTAAGATAATTTAGAATTTTCATATTTATTATTTAATTTAAAAACAGTACCTAGGTGAATGGAATGTTAATTTCATGCTGTAGTCTTTTAAGATGAAAACAAATTTTACCTTCTACAAACCAGATATTCTTTTAATCGAAACCATATTCTCAGATTCTTATTTAACTTTTTTCTATATATAGGCCAGAATCTGAAATATTTCTTATAAATTTGCCATAATATAGCGTAGCTAGAGGGGTCCCTAACCCCCCCTAAATTCCAGTTTTAAATCCAGAGAATGAGAAAGTAACCTAAGTGAATATGAAAATTTCCAAATCGTAAATACGATATTAATGTATTTCGCCAAACTAATCGACGTTTTGCACTATAGTTAGGTACAGACCGCCAAAAATATGATTAACCCCTGCATTATAAATTTCAATTATGCCCATATGCAGGCAACCATATATACTCTAGAAACAAGCCCCCTCTGTATGGACGACATAATCACTAAAACGAATGCAACAGCAAAGTATTAAGTGTTGCCTATATCTGCCATTATTTCATTTCTTTGAATGTGGTGCCAAATCGAAGCAATATTTGTTATCGTCTTGTAAATCATGTTGTAAACTTTCATTTTTTCGATAGGTACAAGATATTTGCACTTTACAGGCTTTAAGATTCTTCTTATTCTTAGATCGAACTTCGAAATAACAAATAACAAAGCAAGTAGAAGAGTTAACTGACAGTGGCCTTTTTTATTCAGTAGCTTAGTTCATTTTGGACAGACCTTAACGCATTTTCTTTCTTTAAATCATCATTATAATTTGTTTCTGTCATAAAAATCGACTTATTAGAACTAGATCCGTACCTATTATTTCTGAGATCTTTCTGCATATTTTTGCTTTTGACTGGAATATAAATTTCGGGGTAGGTTTAAAGTAGGGACAGCATCAGCCCTTAAATACCGATCATTTTTAGAACTGTCATTAACATTTTTCCTATCAGAGGTACCTACTTTAATAGGTGTTTAATAGTTGATTAAGTTAGGTTACGTTAGGTGTGTGGTGAGTGGGTCTATGAGGCCCTCCACTGCTACTCGCAAGAGTCTATTGTGGCTCACACGTATTCAGATTTCACCAAAAAACAAATTCAGCTTCTTAACAAAGCTGATTAAATTATTTGGTGAATTATATGTATTTCACGTCCGAGGGCGAAAGAGAGACACTACCAAACATCAGATACCTGATTCGAGTCACTGCGGGGCAAGCACAAATTATATGATCTGCTGTTTCATCATCTTCCAGACAAAGACGGCAAGTCGGATCTTCCGGCAGTCCAAGTTTTAACATTATGATGATTCAGTTGACAGTGGCCTGTTAAAAGGCCTGTTAGACAACGTAGGTCATGCCTGCTATAGTCTAACATTTGCTTGGAGACATTCTTCTAAGGATCTATAAAAGCCTTTGAATGAACCAATTCTGGTAATTTATGCCAGAAGTCTAAAGCTCTTCTTGGTGTCCAGGTATTTAGTGTTTGTTTGGCAAAACTTATTGCGATGCCAGTAGTAGGTTCTGGTCCCATAGAAACACGTGCAGCACCCTCCCTTGCAATAGAGCCTGCCTCCCCTTTTCCATCCATACCTGAATGACCAGGGATCCAGACCAGCAATACTTTATTGAGTTCTCCTATTGAGGAGAGTCTTTTTTATCAGTCTAAAACCAATTTCGACGTTACACAGTGAAAGCTAAGTGCTTTCAAAGCCGCTTGGCTAGCCGAGAAATTTTTTATTGTTCTATGTATGAGATTGGCTTGCTACAATCTCTGCACAATCTCTCCACACATGAAACATCGGCGTACATTTCCGTCTGAAATACGGTTGCATAGGATCCTAAAGAGGTTGAAATTTCTGTCCTAGGTCGGCGCCCATATACACCTGCACCAGAGCCTGAGGAGCACATTTTGGTGGTGATGGATTATTTCACAAAATGGGTAGAAGCGTATGCCATTCCAAACCAAGAAGCCGCAACTGTTGCCGACGTGCTTTTGAATGAGTTCATTTGCCGATATGGAGTGCCCCTGGAAATACACAGCGACCAGGGCAGAAACTTCGAAAGCCAGCTGTTCCAGGAAGTTTGTGAAAAGCTCGGCATGAAGAAAACGAGAACTACGGCTTTGCATCCACAGTCGGACGGAATGGTAGAGCGAATGAACAGAACTCTTGGCAAATACCTGTCTAAAGTAGTATCTAACCATCAGCGAGATTGGGACCAACATCTCTCGCTATTTGCGATGGCCTACAGATCCGCCATCAATGAGTCTACCGGCCAAACACCAGCAAAAGTTCTGTTCGGACGCGAAATGAGATTACCCTGCGACCTTGAATTTGGATGCCGACCCGGAGAAGACATAGCTGGTGAAGATTACGTGACCCAGCTGAGAAAAAGAATGGATCGACGACGTACACGAGCTAGTTCGATCGAATCTCCAGATCGCTAGCGATAGGATGAAGAAAAGGTACGATACGCAAGCTACAGAAGGAGGTTTCCACGAAGGAGACAAAGTCTGGCTGCATAACCCAAGAAGACAAAAGGGTTTTTCTCCAAAGTTGCAGAAAGCTTGGGACGGTCCGTACCTCGTGAAGAAACGAATCAACGATGTCATCTATCGTATCAGCAAGATCCCAAACGGAAAGCCAAAGGTGGTACACCGTAACCGATTAGCGCCATTCGAGGGTGACCACGATGAGGAAGTAAAACAGCTTCAGGAAGTAGCCGATCCTGCTATTGTAGAGTTCATGGGTGCTTATGGTGTTACCGGAAAAGCCAGATTCGGCGTCACCACTGAGAGACGACAAGACATGCTTACCGTTCCAGAGGAATACTCACTGGCAATAAACATCCCTGCCATCGTAACCGATGCACGCGGACTGGCATCTCTGTTCATAAAGAAGAGTGGCGCCCGACGTTTGCAAGACCAGTTACCAGTACCAGGTAAAGCTCTGAAGCTGCAAGATGGCTCCCGCTACAATTTCCACCTAGTGACGAGAAACACCTTCGACGAAAAACCAACGTACGAGGATGTCTGGGAAGCATTACGAAGCTTGAGGGAGCATGTGCTTGAATTGGACGTGCATAGGCTAGCCATGCCCAAGATTGAACGTAGGCATTTAGATTGGCGAATAATCCGTAACATGGTAGAAGTAATCTTCCGAGACACCGAAGTGCAGGTACTAGTCTGCGGCCAAGCACGGGAGACACAGCCAACAGAGAAGACGGTTGCATGTTACTTCCATGCAACTGGAAAATGTAACAAGGAACCAGTTGCCGATACAGTCATCTCGTTTCAGTTTCCTAGTTAGTTCCAGGAGGAACTGTCTCTTAAGGAGGGGGCAATGTTACGCGAGCTGCTGCATTAATGTGCTCAATTAGTGCCCCCAGTGAAATTCCCATATGATACGACTATGGCTCCTCCGCCTTATTTTCAAGAATGATCTGGAATACGTAACTTCTAGAAAAACCCAGCGCATTCACCAGAACTTCGAGTTCGAGAGGTTTCTAGAACAAGTCGTGCGAGTATAAATAGGAGACGAGCATCGCAGTGGAGTTAGTTAGTCAGTTAGTGTTGATACTGAAAGGAAGCAATCGCGCCTCGATAAAGTGACTCTCATATAAATTAGTTAGTGTGTGTTTAGTGTGATATATAAATTATTAAATAAGGACTGTATTTGAATATAAATCTGTAAATATAAATTAATTGTAAATATAAATTAGAATAAACGTTACAATATCGATGTAGACCAGGAAAACAAACTATGTCATTACGCATTTTACCGCCTATTTTCTGTACGTCACCTGAGAGAAGATAATAGTGATTGGTCAATATTTCAATAACGTTGCTAAATCACGGCTTAGGTTGAGTGCTTTGAAAGCTTCAATAATTAATATTAAAGTGTATTTGTCAATTTATTGTTAATTAATAAGTTGGAAATCATAGTTTTGAATCAATTTGAAAAAATATATATATATATAATGAAACAACAATCTGGATAATAACTATTGAAATCACCTCGTATGCGTTTATAGTTTCTCTACGCCTCCGGTGGAAACCTAAATACATTTTCTCTCTTCCTCCCACCTGTTTGAAACTGTCATATACCATGGCTTTATTATATTTTATCATTCGCAGACACTCTCAAGGGATCTGGAGGGAAAATATTTTTTGATATTTGTCACTCATAGGGACACACCTTTGCAATATCCGAAGTTTTATAAGACTAATCCCTCACTTTTAAATGATTATATTTATTTGGAAAAGTGAAAAATTTGTTTAGGACTCAGGTCGGGACTGTTTAGAGGATGGTCCAACAATTTGGTATTTTCCTGCTTCAAGATTACCACTTCATCCTAGAAATTGAGCTTGCCAAACAATTCAAATTAAATATTCACTTTTCTTGCCTTTTTTCATTATTATTTTTGTCTAGTGAGCGTTTAGTTACAATATACTCTTAAAAATCACCCTGTATAAATAAAAAATATAAACTGTTTGATGAATGATAGTACCAAGGTGGTGAAGATTATTATTATTGATCCAGCACCAATATTATTTCGCGAGAGGCTTTGCCACGAGCGGAATAAGGTGCGGGGTTTATAAATATCTTCAACACCATGGTGTATATACAATTTTTTCCACTACTAGCAAAATTTAAGACAAGTGAATATTCATCTTATTGTTATATTTATCTAAATAATACAAAAATATATCTAGATACACGAAAAAACATCAGCATTTTGAAAGTTCTCAAGTATTTTCAGTTAGAAAAAGAAGCTGGTAATTATTAATTTCATAGCCTTCTCGGCTTTGGCTTAATACGATCCTGATGATTTTATTTATCAAATTTAAGGTTAGCTATATGTCAAAATAGCAAATAAAATAAACGACATGCCGAAAACCCGGATATACGTCACAATCGATGACGCACACCAAGAAGGGTATTATTTTAACTATACACGCAAAAAGGTGAAACCAAAGAATCTCAAATAATAAATGTTTATTTTTATGACTTGTTTCGACAAAGTTTCAACTGTTTAACTCAATTTATGAATTGTGTGAGTTAATTCAACAGCTTAACAAATATTGTGAAAAATATTATAAATATAAGTTTTAGCTTCTGTTTTTGGAGTACGTACCATCCATTATTAAAAATAATGAGCTATTGTTTAACCAAATGATTCTTATTTTCTATATTGTTATCGAAATTATATGTGTAAGTATGTATTTATGTAGCACTATATGTAGGATAGGGTAAGTCTAAAAACCAATACAATAATAATAATTTATATATTTATAATATCAGTTTACAATAGAAAGAATTTCAGTAAATGATGATATGAAATTACAATAAGTATGAATATAAAATTTTTATTATTTATATATTTAAAAGTTACACTTCACCAGATTCTAAATTAAATTTTACACCCAGAGAAAATGTACTGATATCTGTGACAACGAAGTTATAAAAAAGAAGCGACAGTAAACTTTTCTCCATAGATATCGAAGTTTTGTTGTGTTTTTCAATTATTATCATCTATCACTTGAATGACAGCCACGAAGTGCAAAAGTTTTTACAAAAAAATATGTAAATAATCAAAATGCTTACAACAAAGATAATTCTTTGGTAAACAATAAAATCACATGTCATTGACAGATAGCGGGCTTAAAATGGCGACTGTCAAACATGCGCACTCAGAAAATGAATTGTAAAACAGCACAAGCTTCGTTTCTTCTTGTGATGGTGTATTCTGTGATAATATATCGAAAACTGACAGTGTACTTGTCAGTCAGGCGACGGCGTAAACGCTTCTCGTGGTGCGTTTGAGAATTATTTTTAATTTTTGTCTTAAATTAGGCTAGTAGTAGAAAAAATTGTATATACACCATGGTATTGAAGACATTTATAAAGCTCGCACCTTATTCCGCTCGGGACAAAACTCCTCGCGAAATAATATTGGTGCTCGGTCAATAATAATAGTCTTCACCACCTTGGTGTATAATATACTATTAAACTGTTTTACAACAATTTCCGACAAGTAGAACCGATCGTTAACGATGATATGAAACGTAAAACCACGACGCGGCAAAAACCTTAAAAAGAACCCACCCTATAGAGCCGCTGATAAGAAATAGCGAAGAAGACGTCTCTTCCAGTCGACCTCCGATGCTCCCCTAAAGAAAAACCACCTCGGAAGAGCAGCTCCAAACCCTCCTTTTGACCTGCAATTATCACGCAAGCGTCAGCGTATTTTCTCGATTTTCCCCGGACGCCTCGGCACCTTCCGTCAGAACTCGTGCAGGGAGGGGGCCGAACAGTCAAGCCATCGGGGCTGCTCCAAATTTAAACGAGAAACGTTTTAAATATATTTCCCTTAATTATTAACTAATTAGATTGTGATTAGGAAGTCATGAGTGTTTGTGAGCTTCGCTACACCCGTCCAAGTTTGATGTAAAAGTTTGGTAATGCCGATACACCTTCGGGGTATTTAAAAACGCCATTTTTCATCTCGGGATTATTTAGAGATAAATTCTCGTGAAGTGACAATAACTCGAAAGTACTTTTAGATGAAAAACGTTGTTTAATATAATCATTAACATTACGGTGACTAGATGAGTTTGATTTTGTATTCGTAGTAGGTTGATTCTTGAAATAGAGTCTTGACTGGAAAATATTGATTGGTTGGTGTGTACAATCTACAACCTACTATATATCACGGAGTCGTTGATAAATTTTCGGCGAAATGCAACGTAACCGGTTCAACGTGAGGTATGAAAAATTTCTGGAAAGAATTTTTAAAAATAGGTGATTATGAATGATTATAGGTGAGTAATTTGTGGAAATTGTTCAGTTTTTTTTTATCTTGATGATGTTAAAAATGTTTTATCATCTCATATTGATTAATGCTTATAATTATACAGGGTAATATATTATTGTAGGCGATTTGTCATTCAATTTTATATTTACAATATGTCCCCCTAAGTTGGAATCATATTATTATGGAAACATTTTTTATTATTAATTTTAGGAGAAAAAGTTATTCTTCTTAAAAAGTTCTGCATTATATAAAACCTAGAATACAGTGATCAAATATCAAATTTTTTAGTCGTATACGAGGTTTGTCAAAAAATATTAGTTTCACTCAAGAGTAAAGTATACCGTTAAATGTGACAATATCGAAAAATGTTAATAAAAAAAGTTGATCAAAATTAAAAATTAAGATTAAATATGTAATTACATTCATTTAAATTGAAACTTCAGTTTATTTTATTTTTTACTAATGTTTCTATTTTGAATGAACATTTATCTTTTGTGATTACGAAACACATGATAATCTTTTAGGTTTTCCATGATTTTTAATAATTTTGCATTTAAAACGCGAAATAAGTGCATATTCATTAATTTTATAAATAATAAAATACATTTAAACACTAAGTTATAAAATTAACATCATATTAATGTTAGAAACAAACAAATTTAATTTTTACTTATACTAATGCTTCGACATATCCAACTTTTTTCAGTAACATTTTTCGATATTGTCAAATTTAAAGGTACTTAACTCTTGAATAAAACTCATATTTTTTTGACAAACCTCGTATATGACTGAAAAAATTTGATATTTAATGACTGTATTAAAGGTTTAAGATAATGCCAAACTTTTTATGAAGAATAACTTTTTTTCCTAAAATTAATAATAAAAAAGTTTTCCATATGATTCCAACTTAGGGGCATTAATATATTTTTTATTTCATTTTATTTGTTGATTTACTCTAAAAATTCTCACCTCAAGGCTCGGGTTCAATATTAATATTATTGTCAAATATTTATTTCACAATTTAATGAAATATTACAAATTTTAACTATTTTAAATAAATAATTATTATTTTTATTTTTGAAGAATTGATTTTACGTTCCAATATATTAGGTATTAGATTTTTCATGCATAAAAAATATTAAATTTCTATTTTTAGTGGTCTAAACTTTCTTCGATCTTCGAAATTTTTCTATTGTTCTCCAAATATTATGATTTTAATTCTTTAAAATTAATCACAAAATATATAATTTAAATAGGTATTAAAAAAAACTTCTATTTTTCCATATTGAATATATCATTTTTAAAATATTAAATATTAATTGCAAAGTTTTAAATTATTTTTTCCGTCGACCGTGTATTAACATTATGTTATTAACGTTCTCAAAATTGGACAAAATCATACATTAATGACTCCCATTAATGCATGATTTACCTACTCAATGATTTTCTGCAGGCAACCCAACGCACTTCTGCGGTGTAGGCAACCAAACATACAATAACGTCTTCAAAAAATGAATCCTAGTATAGAATACTTCTAGTTTTTGACTTACCTATCGTTTTATTTTATTATTTTACAAAATTAATTATCTAATTATTAGTGTTAAGACATCCAAAAAAGAATTTAAGAAAAACGAAAACAGTGACATTTGAACCAGCGACCATCTCTGTGATATTTCAATATCATTATTTATTTTTGACAGTACTTACCTACCTATGAAACAAATAAATATTTTTTTTATTGGTGAACCATTTTACCAATTTAAAACACGCCTCAGCGTGTTTATATCGAACTTTATGAAATTGATTGATGAAATTGATAGGTCTCTCCTACAACAAAATTTCCTCATCCAACCCCTTTCCGAGATATCACCCTTAAAAGGTGGTAACTAAAATTGAGTTTTTATTTATTTTTCTTAAATTTCAGTGGAGCTTTCCAGCATTTATTAAGAATCGTATTATATTTTATATATTTACTGTTTTCCACTCAATTAATTAAAAAAATTATAAATTAAGGTGCTTATTTTTTTTTCTGGAGCTATCGGTTTTGGGAAAATATTTAAAAATAAAATTTTTTTTTAAATAAAACAACGATTTTAAGTTAAATTTTATTTCATAAAACTTCATCTCGAATAAAAGTTTTGATATGAAATAAAGTAGGGGCTGCTAATTTCACCCCCGTATAATGTAACAAGAATATTGAAAAAATACCTGTGCTTGAGTCCTTTCCCAGCGCTCGAAAATTACAGAATTTCAAGTTTCTAGCTTTACTGAAAATTTAGAAAAAAAATAAAAACTTAATTTTAGTCACCACCTTTTAAGGGTGATATCTCGGAAAGTGGTGGGCTGAGGAAAATTTGTTATAGGAAAGACCCATCTTAATTTTATACGAGCAATCACCTTCTTACTTTAGAAACACCCTGTATCTATATATTATGCATACTTATCCTTCTATGCTAACTATTCTAACAAGAAATCCAATAAATTCGCGTCTGAATATCTTTTTTAAATAATTGACAAAAAACTTTCATAGCAATTCAATTTCACGATCAATTTGCCGACCCCGCCCGAAATGCGTACCCGATACGCCCCCGTCTATTTCAACGGGTATCAATCATCCAGATAGAACTGAGTATATATATCACATATATATATAGCAATACATTAAAATAAAGACCAGCAATTATTTACCGCTTTGTGTAACATCGGAACGTTATGAAGTTAAATTTCATAGTATAACATTTGTGAATTAAATTGACTGAAACAGCTGAAAATCGAATGCAACGATCGGTCACCGATTAAATTGTCATTATACATTATGCTACGTACAAACGAGACACTAAAATGTCGACACTTGTGTCTAGAGCGCTCTACTGCTTGTTCACACGTCGGTGTACATTTTTGAGTAGAGTAATGTTTAGAGCTGGTCTAGAGCAGTTTACTAGATTGAAGTTGCTACACTTCTCTAGCATGTGTTCACACACAACATTTGAAAATTGTGTAGACACCACTGTGCAACTGTGGCTATACGCTTCACGATGACGAGAGTAAGGCGTCGGTTTTCTGGTAACCTCGGAACAAGGAGCACCAAAGTATTCTGCAATTTTTGCAATAGCAGCATTTTTTTCGTTCTATCTTTATAGATAGTGGATGAGGTATCCCACAACTCGGGACTTGCTTCTAACAATTCAATCAGTTCTTTCGTATTTTCTCTAGTCCACAAAACCGACTGGATATTATTATTACTACTCATTTTAATAATAAAAAATGATAATCTCTATTATTAAATTATTATTGGTAATAAAAATACTACTACAAGTGCACCCTGCTCTAGCAACTAGTTTCAACTCGTTGGTAGATCGACACCTTGTCTCGACACTTAGGAAATATCGTGTTCAGACCGTAGTGTATCATATGTCTAGAGCGATGTAGCGCTTCAAGTGTATGATCTAGCGACATTGCTCTAGGTGGTGTACATACGAAGACACTCAATCTATAGATCTAGTCTAGATACAAGTGTCGACATCTTAGTGTCCCGTGTGTACGTAGCATTAGAATAGGCACAAATGGAGAAGAATATAGTATATCAAGTAGATGGGATTAACCAACCAAGGGAACCCGAAAGAAACTGCTAGAGTTCATATAATACCATTCTTGGTGTGCGTCATCCATTGTTAATGTCCTAACACATTACGTTGGAAGAAATGGAAAAAAGGCAGGTCTGTGATTAATCCTAATCAAAATATCACAATAATGAACCGTTTAAATGTATTACAAACGTTAACCCGAATCTTTGATTTGATTAGTTGATGTTAAGATTACGCGCAAGCGCCTCCTATCATTCGAGATAAATTATACCATTCAAAATAGGACGCAGACGTATCTTTCGCAGCGTTAATGTGTCTTACGTCTTTTTCTGATACAAAAATATGCCTAGATAAACGGAAAAACATCAGTTCTCAAGATATTTCAGTTAGGGAAAGAAGCTGATAATTATTAATTTGATAGCACTTTCGAATTTGGCTAGATACGATCCTGATGATTTTATTTATTAAATTTAAGGTTAGCTATATGTCAAAATAGCAAATAAAATAAAAGACATACCCAAAACTCGGATATATACGTCACAAACGATGACGCACACCAAAAAGGCTATTGAATGAACTATACAACTCTTTCTTAAAGTTAGGGTATCTCGAAACCTTCTAGGTGTCTTTGATATTTTCCCATCGGTACCTCAACTCTTCTTTTAGGTTATAAGCAAGCATAAATCCTTTATTGGATACATTGATGTGATTATCAGTAGTGGTTTAAGGTTAGAGGGCGCCCTAGGCCCGAGACGATATGGCGACCTTTTTCTTTCGTAAATATTATATTGTTTTTTCAGTTTTTTATATATAAATGTATATTTTTTTCACTACTAGCCTCTAAACCTAACTTTATTGAATTTTGTTGAGGTAGAGAAGTCGTCTTTAAAATTTTGGCGCCCCTCAAAATTTGCCGCCCTAGGCCCGGGCCTCACGAGCCTAAGCCTGAATCCGCCACTGGTGATTATATTCAGTACCAATCGCTAGTACTGAAAAAACTGTTGTTTGATATGTCTTCAAATTTTCAGGTTTTCTAATGAATTTTTTTTATTTTATTGTCATTGTCATTAATGGTACCGTAACTCTTCCTTAAGGTTAAAGTGTATCAAAACCTTCCTTGGTTACGCCTGGAAGTTGATGTAATGATCATAGAAGTACCATTTCTCAGTACAAAGAAAACTGAGGGCTGTATTTTGATTTTTCTCCAGACTTTAAAGTTTCTCAATTTTTTTTTAAATTTTATCGTTAATAATAGCACCTTAACTCTTCCTTACTTGGGAGTAGAAATAGAAGAAAATGGAACGCAGGAAGTCGAAATTACCATTACCAATAGAGTACAAAAAACGATGAAACGTTATCAAACGATGAATTCGACATTTATAAATAAAAAAGAATTTTCCAAGAAAACGAAGTTAAATGTATTTAAAACCATTTACCGGCCAATATTAACATTAGGATGCGGATCCTGGGTATTAACAAAGAGACAAAAGAGTCGAATACAAGCAGTTGAGATGAAGTATCTTAGGAGATTTAAAGGAGTCACAAAGAAAGATAAAATAAGAAATACGAGAATAAGAGAAGAAATTGAAATAGAATCAACACTTAAGTTTATTGAAAAGAGACAATTAAGCTGGTGGGGACATTTACAAAGAATGAACGATACAAGACCAGTTAAAAAAGTATGACAATCAAAAATACAAAAAAGAACGAAAAAGGGAAGAACAAAACAAACATGGGATGGTGTTATGGTAGGCATACTGCAAGAAAAAGGTAAAACATGGACAGAAGCAAAAACAATGGCAAGACATAAAAAACAATGGGCTAAATTTGTACATGAATAAAATTCTATCTGGACCGGAGCATCGATGGAAAAATGGATATATATGTCTTAAGCATAATGCGATGTACCTAGTTGGAATAAGTATAATTGTAAAAGTATACCCTACACCATATACTATGGTAATTGGGTTTTTGATAATATATATATTATATATAACTCTTCCTTAACGTTTAGTTCAAAACCTTCCACGGAAAGGCCAGGAATCTTAATGCAATTATCCTAAAAAGTACGATTATTCGGTACAAAGGAAACTGGGAAGCTGTGTATACCTTAACTCTTTGTTAAGTGTTAAGTGAAAATATGTACGACTACTACAAATTTATTGTTTCAAACATAAAAAGTGACTTACTGTAACAAAAAGTTAAAAATATTGAAAATGAAGTGTTATATCGAGTTTAACAAAGAGTACCTACCTTTAATGAAAATTTAATAAACAATTGCAGACAAAAGTCTTTAGCTCTCAATACAGGGTGTTTAAAAAATTGGTACAAAAAAAGGTTACGAAATCATCGTTACCACGCCACTGGCTTATTAGAATTTGACATAATTGATACTGTCGATGTGTTTGGAAGAGACAATGACCTATAACAAATTTTAAATTTGTACTTTCATCCCCCGAGAAGATACCTTTAAGCAGCCTGTATTTCACAAACTAATACCTAAGGCTAGAGAGAAGTTGCATTTGGGTATTTTAAATATTTCTTAACGATCTATCATGCCTCATTGTGGATTTTTATTGTTTACTATTACAAAAAAAAATATTCTATACTGTATTTAATTAGGTCAAGTTCAATTTGTTTAAAACAATTATTAGTTTATGTTTAGTAATGTTGTTTGTAAAATTGTTATTGTTAATTTTACCATTGATATATTTAAGTTATAGTGGTAGACAGGTATTGTGGAATTGCTTGAAATTTAGTGAGTTTATTTAGAAGTTTTGGAAAAAGTTACGCGATGGAAGAGATGTTGTAAGTTATCAATTTTCTTAGTGTAGAAAAGTAATGACGTTTGTGTATCTGTATCTCTCTGTATCTGTAGAGTAGGGAGGGCTCATAGCACTTAGGGTACATGTGACCCATTGTACATCCTCCCGAGGAGTTGTCCTCCTAGATCATAGTCCACCCTGTACTTCCCAGGAAGGTGGACACTAGGAGACATCTCCTTTATATAGGCAGGTGTAGGCCAAGACTCACCGAACACACACTCTCTTATTGACGATAACTCCGGACACTCGCATAAGATATGCCTGACAGTTTCATCTTCCTGTTCACACATCCTGCATAGAGGTGTGTCCACTAGCCCCATAGTATGGAGGTGTTTCCTCAGTTGACAGTGGCCAGTCAAAAATCCTACTGTTAAACGTAGGTTTTTCCTGGTCATCGCCAAACATTTCTTCGGCGCCAGCTTCCCAGGGTCGCCCAGGGTGATCCTGGCAAGACTGCTTCCTTTGATTCCATTCCATCTCTCAAGGGATTGAGCATGGGTGTTACGTTTGGCTAGTTCCGCAATTGTCGAAGTCGTTAGGCCGTAGGTGTCCATGGGCCCTTATAATTTTTAGTCCAGCCTCTTCTCTGGCTCAAGAATCTGCCTCAGGATAATCTGCCGAGGCGTTAGCTAAATCTTGGTGGCACTCTAGTACTCGTCCCGATATAACACGTTGTCTGTTCAAGGCTAATAGAGCTTGTTAGGATTGTTATGTTTTTGCCAGAAATTCCTTTTCTGGTTAGTTCTTTTGTGGCAATTGAGAGACCAGCCAGTTCAAGGTTTGTGAATAGTAAACAGCCTATCATCCACTTAAGCCTCATTGTATAAGCCAGATATAATTTTAAAACCAATAAATAGTAACAGAAGGACTAATCATTAAAAAAGGATAAAATTAGTGAAATTATATGTAAAATATAAAACATACTTTTCGAATATGAAAACAATATACAGCGTGGTTTCAATTTTTTTCCTGTAATTTTTTATAATTATTTAAAAAAAAAACTTGAATTTTATAGATGGATTTTGACAAAAATTTTACTTTGACTTGCAAAAACTGCAAATGTAGTAGCTTAAAAATTTTATCCGAAAACTTGAAATTGAACAAAAAAAGCACGGGGTCTAAAGATTTGATTATTTTTTATTTCTGGTACATTCTTTGTGACACCAATATTTTTTCTACGACCACTATCGAAAGTCGCCTTTTGTGCCTTGAAAAGCAACTGCAAAGTTGAAGACATAATTCGACATCATTGGCGCTCTTAAGCATAAAGTAAGTTTTATAGATAAACAAGAGCTAATAGTTTTTTTAATATAAACTGTAGAATGAAATGTGTTAGTTGATTTTCTAATATGTTAAAGCATCCAACAGTAATTTCCTTAATAATTTAATGAGAAATAGGAGAATCTAAGAAATATCTGACATTATTGTAATAAGTGTTGCCTACGTACATAGGTACACGAAACTGCAATCTGGAAACTGCTAAGTACAAACAATGGCAATTAATTCTATTTTGGTGTGATCGTAGAGAAAATCTTGTGTGTATTTCGAGCAGGAAGTCCTTTGGTAGTCTCGACAGACTGAAGTCCTTTGGTAGTCTCGACAGACTGCAACTTTCTGTCTCGACTGCCAAAGTACTACTTTCTGCTCTCGATACACAGATATCTATTTTTTTACAGAGAGACAACCCAGCGCTGATCTGGTATGCAGTGGCGGAAATTGGCGCGCTCGAAGATCACATCCGGTCGGTCACGCACGCGCAACATGCTCTGCTGTGGCCGCAGAAAGGTAAGCTATCTTAATATAATATCCAATTTAAACTGGGGCACAGATAACCTGTAATTATACAAGTGGCGCCACCTTAAGAGCCTGAACAGTTAGCTCTAAACAACTTTGACAGGGTTGGGGTCTTTGCTAACAGCCGGAAAAGAAGATTCCTGTATATTTAGGTATGGATTATTTACGATAAAAAGACGATGACGCAGCAAAACAAAATATTGTGATGTTGCCAAGCTGTAGTTTTTTTCTTTACTTAACGCAAACTAGACAGTTCTTAATACATAATAATGAATATAAATAGCGGATACTATTACTTACGTCCCTTACAGTAGTAAGCGGGGGAAGCGGGCCTCCATTTAGTCATTCTCGTTCAAAATAGCTTCACAAAGATGTTACCATCTCTTGACATTTAACGTTCAGCTGCTTCGGAATTTTATTAACTACACACTGCAGATTTGCCTAAATAATTAGTTATAAAAATAACTGTTTATTTAATCTTAAAGCAACAATGCATTTAAAAGCATCAACAAAGCTTTAATATTAGACGATGATCGAATGTCAATAAACGTCAAAACAAACTGGGGAATTTTACCAGTTGATCTGACAACTTCTTGAAGTATTGCCAACCCGTTAGCTATAAATTGCCTTGACTGTTGAGGATAAATTGTATTCACTGTTGGTAAATTAATATTTATTCTGTCAAGCAGGAAAGTAACTAGAAATGACATCTTCGCCTTTTTTTCGTGAAAATCCTATATATTTAAAATGATTGCAATTTTACTTTTATTGCAAAATGGCATTTATGGTAGATTTTTAACATTTCATTCAACGTAACTCAAAATTTGATTGATATTATATTAGTAACAATCAAATAATCAAATTAAATTAAATGAAATGACAAAAAATGTACCATAATTAAAAACCTGTGTCCTTTATGCAAAGCCAACTTTATGGATATGGAAAATTTCCTTGTTGACATGACGCTATGTCGACGATACGCAGTACAGATTTTGAGGAGAGAAAAACATGGACCAAACTTTACAATCGATTACCACATTTTCCGGAAAATAGGCACTATACGAAAATTGAATTTGCCCTATTGAACACTTTGATATACTCGACCATTAATTTTGCAGTAAAGATCAAAGCTCGCAATGGAAAAATTCAAAATATACATCAAGAGCAAATTAACTTAATTAAAACTGAATTATTTTTTTCTCAAAAGATAAAGTTGACGTTAGGATTTCGAATTCGGTGAGTCTAAAATTGAACACGCTAAGAACAAAGAGAGACGGAGAAAATGGTGTGCTAAAGTCATCAATTTTTGTGCCATAATTTTATAGGAGTCGAAGTCGAGTCTAGAACTCACTCAAATATTTGAGGCGTATTTCTTATATTCTATTCTATTAAGCTACAAATGGTGAGGGGGTAAGCGATGTACAGGGTTATTCATTATAAATTACCATCGTTATGATTGCTTTTAGAAAAAAAAGTCTCGTATAAAAGTTGTTTGGCTACAGTTGAATTTTCTTAATATTCTATCAAAAGTTCAGTAGCTTGCAAATTTAAGGGATACAAAAAATAATAGTTCTTTTTTAAATAGGACACCCGGTATATTTTCACATTTTTGGAATGCTCTTTTTTTTCTGATTTTTAAAATATATAATGTTACCCCTACCTTGTACCGTTTTTGAGTAATGAAATTTTGAAAATCTGAGTTTTAGTAATTACTGTAAATATGAAATCTTCCACCTCTCTGTAAACCATTTTAATTACTTTATCTAGAAAATGTTAATTGTCAAACATATTAGTTGTCATTTCCATAGCTTACTTTAATAAATTATCTTTTTCATATTTACAGTACCTAATTACTAAAACTAAGATTTACAACATTTCATAACTCAAAACGGTACGAGGTAGGGGTAACATATTGTATATTTTTAAAATCAGAAAAAAAGAGCATTCCAAAAATGTGAAAATACACTGGGTATCCCATTTAAAAAAGAACTATTATTTTTTGTATCCCCTTAAGTTTGCACGCTACTGAACTTTTGATAGAATATTGAGAAAATTCAGCTGTAACCAAACAACTTTTTTTCTAAAAGTAATAATAACGATGATCGGGGGTGGGTAATTTATAATGAATAACCCTGTACAATAATACCTATACCTTTTGCCATCTCATCGATTAGAAATTTTTTAAACTTTGCCTTACCGTCTAAAAATTTGGAAAACTTCTTTTTTTCGACATTGTATCATCGACATTTAAGGCTTTATATTGCAACCATTCAATTATCTCCGCTTTTTTCCATTAGGACGCTTCTTTACTAACCGAGAATGATAACCGTTATCCCTTACAATCAGAGCCGATTTAAATTTTTTGCCGCCCCGTCTAATCACTGAAATTTTACTCAAATTCATAATTTTGACATGGCAGCGTGCGCAGTTGCAAGTTTATTTGATTTAAAAATAAAATATTTTTCTTTTCAATTAAAATTAATAAGTGTAATCGATAATGTATTCGATTTTTTATAAATTCATCGATTGATCAAAGTTTAATTCTGAAGAAATGCAAAAATAACTCGAACATTTTTTAAATATTTTCAAAACACTACTGATGCAATTTTTTTAATTCCAGAAATTGAAAAAATCAAATATTATTATTTCAAATCTTCAAGGAAATGAATAAATTAAATTATTTTGATCATTAATTTATACTACAAGTACCAAAATTATAATTTACAAAATTTCGATTTTACAAATAACGCGTGATTTGAATTTCTTGAATTATTTAGAATTAATTAATGATATCGGGCAATTTTGATAACACTGTAAAATTCTTCCACTTCTCAAATTTTGCCGCCCTGGGCACTAGCCCCGACTGCCCCTAGTGTAAATTCACCACTCCTTACAATAACTGAATGCTGAAGAATGTATTCGATCATTTGTTGGAAATATTCCTCAAAAACGTCAGCCGTCATCTCTTCGTAGTGGTCTTTGCTTGAATCATATTAAAGTTCCAATAATCCTTTATCCAAAAATCCGTTTTCACTGCCTATATGGGTTATAATAAGCCTGCTTCCCTTTCCAGAGGAAAGTCTTAATCTTGTTGACCAGCCCTTCATGACAGCTTGTCGGGAATCCAGTATATTTTTATCTTGCCAGACCTTCATTTAACAAGGCTTCATCAAAATAGAAAATATTCTTACGGATTGACCCGTCTCCATCAAACAATATCCGGTCTATCAATAAGAAAAGATTTTCTGTTCAGTTTTTCCTACCGAAAGTTCATTCCATGAATAGTTCTCCATACTCTAGCTCTTGATAATTGTGGCAGGTTTTCGTCATTTTGGACGGCTTGCACAATCTTGTTCAATGTTGGTATTCTAAAATACTTTTGTATTACGGTAGATTAGATTAGATTAAAATTGGAGTGGCTCTTTGTCCTATCCCACTGCGACCTTTGCAGATCTATTGTGGTCCTCCCTATATTAGAGCTCGATATCCAGCTTTATTCTTTTTATTAGACTTAATAGCCTGGTTACCGCCTCCTTTGCGTAGCTCTCTGCCTTCGGTTTTTCTTCCCCGAATAAGTGAAACCGCAACCTTGCTAGGCCTTCACACTCACAAAGTACGTGCTCCGCGGTTTCTTCTTCTTCCTGGCAGAACCTGCATAGGCTGTCTTCTGCTAGTCCAATTGTGTGCATATGTTTCCTTAGCCTACAGTGCCCTGTGAGCATTCCCACTATTATCCTCGTCGTTTCTCGACTTTGGCGTAGTAGGTCGTGTGACAGTTTGGCCGAAGGGCTTTTAAGGAATAGTTTAGCGTGTCTTTGTCCTGGGGTTCCATACCACCAGTTCAACGCCTGGTTGTTTATCCATTTGTGGATGCTTCCTTTACTTAGGCATTTGGCAATTCCACAGGAAGGTTCTGGCCCTATCATGACCTCCGCTGCTCCCTGCTTGGCTAATTCATCGGCCTTTTCATTGCCTTTTATTCCTTGGTGGCCTGGTACCCAGGCTAGGGTTACTTTATTATGACTACCTAGTCTGTTGAGGGCCTTGCGACATTCCCACACCAGATTCGATGTTATCTTATATGAGCGTATCGCCTTTAGTGCTGCTTGGCTGTCAGAGTAGATGACGATTCTTTGGTTATTCACCTCCCGTCTTATCAACTCTTCTGCACAGCATTGCACCGCTATTACCTCTGCCTGAAAGACAGTGGCATGTTTCCCTAGGCTTAGAGAGATCGCTATCTTCTCCTGTACCCCGTATATTCCGGCTCCTACTCCAGAGTCTGTTTTAGAGCCATCAGTGTACCAGTTGAGATTCGCCATTATGGGAGGCCCTGCTTCCCAGTCCTTTCTCTCTGGAATTACGATTGTATATTCGTTTTTAAAACTATATTGTGGGGCAATCTGATCCTTTGGCATTCCCAGTATTGGATCTGCCTTTATTCCATCATATAGTTCTTTGTAGACCTTACCGTGTTCTTGGCTTATCGGAGAAGATCCCTGTGATAATCTGTGGCTAACAGATCTTGCATTTCCTTGAATAAGTATATGCAGTGGTGGTAGGTTTAGTATCACCTCCAGAGCCGCTGTCGGAGTCGTCTTCATGGCCCCTGTGATACTCAAGCAGGCCTGCCTTTGAATACCACTTAGCTGCCTTTGCGCTCCGATCTGCAGTGTCCTGGGCCACCAAACAATTGATCCATAGGTTATCATTGGCCTCACAACCTGTGTATATAACCATTTGGTCATGCTAGGATTTAATCCCCAATTCTTTCCACACATTTGCCTGCATCTTCCAAGAGCGATTCTGGCCTTATGTGCGGTTTTTTCAATGTGGGAGTTCCAATTGAGCTTCTGGTCAAATATTACCCCTAGGTATTTAACTTCATTCGCAAATGGAATCTCCACTCCGTTGATTTGCGGCTTTTGTAGTCCTTGCAATTTTCTCTTTTTTGTAAACGGTACCAGTGTAGTTTTGTAGGGGTTCACTGCTAGTTCCTCCTCCCTACACCAGCCACTCACTATATCAAGCGCCATTTGGGTGCGCCCCGATACTGTGTCCGGAAACCGTCCTCTTATGACGATGGCAAGATCGTCCGCATACCCCAGGCACCGAATACCTTTGTCTGATAGCCGTACTAGAAGCGTGTCTACTAGGATCGCCCACAAAAGGGGCGATAAAACGCCTCCTTGAGGACAACCCCTTTCCACACCCGCTGTGATGGTTGCCTCCCCCAGGGTGGATGTGATTATCCTATTCCCTAGATTAGCTGCAAGCCACCCGCAGATGATGAGTTCGACCCCCCTTCTTTCCATACACCTTGTTATAGATATTGGAGAAGCATTATTGAATGCTCCCTCTATATCCAGAAAAGTAGCTACTGCTATTTCCTTGTCGTCGATCGACTTGGACAGTAGCCTATTTAAATCGTCCAGAGCCAAGTCTGTTGACTTACCCTGTTGATACGCATACTGACTCTCGCTTAGAGGGCGAGTTTTCAGAGCGTTGTCCTTTATGTACCTATCCACTAGCTTTTCCAAAGTCTTGAGCAGAAAGGACGTTAGGCTAATTGGTCTATATGACTGGGGCGTTTGGTCAGAAATTCTACCTGCCTTCGGAAGGTATATGACCTTCACCTTCCTCCATATTACCGGAGTATGCCTTAAAGCTAAGCTAGCCTTGAAGATCTTACTTAGTTGTGGCGCTAATGCCTCTTTACCTTTCTGCAGTAGTACCGGATAGATTCCATCCTCCCCTGGTGATTTAAAGGGTTGGAATTCGTCTATGGCCCACCTTATCTTATCTGTATTACGGTAAGTCCCTTGCCAGTCAGTGTCGTACAAAAATTATTCAGACAATGCCAAACGCCAACAGAATTGGAGGACAACTAATGATACGCCTCTGTATAGAACATTTATATGTCTTGCAACAGCTGTAGTGGGAGATAACATTAAAAATAAGTTTCTGCGCATGGGGGCGGGCTCGCCATTACATTTAGTGCTTGCAGTATTTTCGTTAAGAAATGCGTTTTGGTGAACTATATAGTTCCACAAAAAAATCAATCAACATATTCGCTATTTATACAAAATTAGTAACCTTCAGCATCCCTTACGACTTCTTGATTATTAAATACCGTACTTTTTCACCAAACGCTAATCTCATTTTCTTATCTAATGCAATGCATAATCATATAGCTCATCCGTTTCACGATCAGACATATTCTATGATATATATCATAGGGTGTAAAAAGTGCAGACGTCTACAGAAATAAATCTTAGACCCTCAAATGAGGAACGCTTTCAATCGGGTCCTTTTTGGAAAGATGAAGCACTCAACTCGTTGATCTCGGTCTTAGAGATTGCTTAGAGACGTAATTAAGTAACGGCGGGGCCAACCATAATGTATTATCACCAGTGACAGCCGTAATGATCATTAATTGATATACGTTTCGATACCGACAGACCGTTTTGTGATACGAACCCATGATAAATAAGATCCGATTGGTTGTTATCAGGATCTATTTTAGACGTTTCTTGATCACATTTCTTGTTACTATCGAGAAAAACGTACGAATTGGTGCCGGCCATCTTTTTCTAAACGTTCTTAAAACGAAACAATGTCGTGAGTCGTGAAGTGGCGTAGTGGGCGGCCATCCTATTTTAAACGTTATTGAAACACGTCGTGAGACGTGGAATGGCGTGGAGTGGCGTTTTTTTTTCGGAAGTTGGGAAACTCATGTTCGACTGGGTCCTACACCACCCTCAGGAGTATCCCTCTCTGCACCCGCAGGAGTGGTATAACCCTCGCATTCACACTTCCGCGCCAAACAACATACTCTGCTCTACCGTCCTACCAATTACCCTCCTCTTCCACTCTCCCGGTCCTTTTATATAACCCATTAATTTTCCCAGCCATGCTGCCCTTACTTCTGCCTTCTGTGCAGCCTTCAACATATGGGTTTTGAAGGATAATTAGCTATCCAACCACACCCCCAAATATTTCACCGCTTCCTCCATCCGAATTTTCTTACCCTTCACCCTCAATTCCCTTGCCTTGCTCCACCCCTTCACCAGTAGCTTCACCGTCTTATCCTCAGCCACTTCCAGTCCACACCGCTCTATCTTCTCCACAATTTTCCTACACATCCTCTCCGCCTTTCTTTCTATCTCCACCTCTCCCTTTGCCGTACATACCAGACAGACATCGTCCGCATACACTGTAATCTCAGATCCCTCTTCACATGCTATCCCACAAACTTCATCAAACACACACTTCCAAAACGTCTGGGAAACTCCAATGTCCGTCCCATACCTTCTCTCCCTAGTGTCAACTATCGCGGTGGAGTGGCGTGGTGTGGCGTCGAGTGGCGTGGTGTGGCATGTCAATAAGCGCTGTTAGTGTATTTTGGCCTTAACTATTTATTTTGATATCATTCGTTCATTTGGCTTCAATTTAGTTTATTCACAGCTCATTTCTCGAGTCAGTTGTATTAGTTAATTGTTTCGGTCGAATAATTTCTTGATTACTGGGTATCTATTGATGTTGTAATGTCAAAAGGTTAAATTGACGGATTAGTTGTGGCATTAAATCGACGATGATATTAGCCTTTGTAGAATTTGTAGATATGCAGACGTAGACAACAATAATTATCATAGACTGGACTGTCGAAAACAGACATTTGTTTGTGATGGATTGATGTTTTGTAACGCTTAAGGGATTGTTGAATCATCTCGCATCTCGCATCTCGCGTGCGCTCACCTGGAAAAATATTTGAAGGATATAACTATACATTTCAACAGCTATAGATTGGTAAACCTATCTGATGCTACGCGGTATCGGTAAGGGGTGAGGAAATATGGCTGTTATTATCTTCTGTAAGTTCCTTGTGGCATTACTTATTCTTTTTTCTTATTCTTTTGGGAATCAAAGAAATGAATAGTGGTTAAATCTAAACTCCGCAGCCGGGTGTAACGCGACATGCGAGAGATGGACGAACAAATTTAAGGCAAAAAGTAAAAAATAAAAAAATGACTTGATTAATTTTTAACCATTTAGAATAAAAATTAATTTCGTAGAATTTAGGAGTTGAGTAAACTCTGACAACATTGTAAACGGCTGTAGTTAAAAGTTATAAATTTGTTCACATGCAATCAACCAAATGAACATGAATACACCCGAGGTGCGAGATATGACGCCATTCATTGACATACTTTTTACCAGCTTTATTATGAATGTAGTACAAACCACGTGAACACGTACAACGTACAAATGTCACATTAATTAAAATAAAATTCTACAACTGTTTATTCCGACGTTGCCAGCAAATTTACTATTCACTCAGACTTAATGTAAAAGTGTTACTATGAAATAGAAAATTGAACGTTAAGGAAATAAAGGTAGAAAACAAGGTATATTATATTTTATAATAAAGAAAACAGGTAACTGAATCATTCAAGTTCAAGTATTACAATCAATAATTGAGCGCATGTCAAAAAAATGCTGGTTTATGATCTTCGCTTGTAGGCCAAGCAATAGATATACATATTTTTGACGATAATCCTGGTAAGGATATATGTTTTGAAAACAAATGTTTTTCAGAAATTTGTCAAGGACATTTTTTTTATATTGTAATGTTTTTCTTATTTATTTAAACAGTTTTTACCGTGAGATAAAATTATATGCTCACTATAGCTAATTTACTATTGGTTTATTGAAGAAACACTTAGGTACACACTATAATAATAGTATATTATACAACATGGTGGTGAAGACTATTATTATCGATCGAGCACCAAGATTATTTCGCGAGGGGCTTGCCCCGACGAAATAAGGTGCGAGGTTTATAAATGTCTTCAACACCAGGGTGTACATACAATTTTTTCCACTACTAGTCAAATTTAAGACCAAAATTAAAAATAATTCACAAACGCTCCACATGAAGCGTTTACCCCGTCGTCTGACTGACAAGTAAACTGTCAATTTTCGATATATTATGAACGTACTCGTTATGTCATCAGTCATTTTTGGTTGAGCGCGAACTTTAAGCTAATGGCATTTTTAGTCAAATAATTTTATCTTGGTAGGTACTTTCAGCAGCAGCAGCAAATATGTTGAAGACAATCTCCTGGTTATACAAAATTATGTTGCACAAGTTTTTGTTGAACTACCATTCCTGAATTCTCAAAATATTTGAATTTGTCCATTATTGACCTAGGTTAATAATAGAAAATTATTAACATCTAATAAAGAAATTCAACTTCTCAGTTGGCTAGAAAAAACTGTTTGACTCACTCAAAAACCCGCGTATATATAGTCCTTCGAAACTCTAGAACCATCTCGAATTTACCACCCCTCCTTCCAGAACAGTCGGGAATAAACCATCGTTTTATCCTGTTATGGAATCATCTAGAAAGGTCGCATTTGCGAAAATTTATAGTTCACGACAGGACCGGCTTCTGAATCACTGTGTTCGTAAGAATATATTATAAAAAGTAATGAATAATCAACCTCTGAACGCATGTTTCCTCAACTGCTCGATGCGAGCGCTGCAGTAGCATTCCCTTTAGAAAAGAGGAATTCAGTTTAAGGTCAGTGTGACCAACAAAAAGTGGTTTTTTATGACAAGAATTAAAGTAAATGTTTACAATCCTTTCTTTCTTTCTTATCCTTATGCGATTGGAGTTCTTCCTGAACGCATGTTTTCCATTCTTTTCTGTCCCTGGCTAATGCCTTCATCTCTCCCAATGACTTTCCTTTGTTCTTTCCAATTTCTTCAATCTGGTCTTTCCATTTCCTCCTGGGTCTTCCTCTTTGTATTTTTCTTGATATTCCCATTTCCATTACTTTTCTCGCTATTCTATCTTGCTTCATACTTTGGTTTTCTCTGTATTTATTGTCATTTTCATCTTTTCTATTTCTCTTGCCAGTAAGTTAATTAGTTTCTGCATTTTATTTCCCGATTTTGATTTGAGTACGATATCGTCTGCGTACAGTAGGTTACTTAGTCTGACCGGTACCATGTTCCTGTACCCTATTATCGTGTCCAGATGTCCTCCTTGTCTTTTTATTTCCTTCACTATTTAGTCCATAATAATAACAAACAACAGTGGGCTTAAGCTATCACCTTGTTTTATACTTTTTTTCATTGAAAACTCTTCCGATCTCCTATCTGCACTCTTAATTTGACAGTCTCGTATGTGCTTTTAATTATATTAATTAGAGCTTCCGGTACTTCTAAGTCTTCCAATACCTCCCAAATTTTTTCTCTTTCTACTGTATCAAAAGCTGCCGTCAAGTCTATAAATGCTAAATACATTTTTTCTCCCCCTTCAATTCTATTATCAAATAGTCTTCTTAAAATGTATATATTATCATTTGCTTGCCTTTCTGGTCTGAAAGCTGCTTGTTCCTCTTCTAATATTGCTTCTTTATGACTTCTTAATCGGATCTCTAATATTCTCGTATATATTTTAAAGCTGGTTTGGGCTAAACATATTGGTCTATAATTATTGCACAGTGTTTGATCCCCTTTTTTATGTATTGGCAATATAACATTATTTTCCCATTCTTTGGGGATTTTTTGAGTGTCCCATGCTTCCCTGCATATAAGAAGCAGCCATTCTTTTCCTTTTTCTCCTAACCGTTTTATCATCTCTGTCGCTACTTCATCCTCCCCACTGGCTTTTCCTATTTTAAGTTTCTTTATAGGCTCTTCCCTATCTTCTCTTTGGAATGTATGGTATTCATGTTCGTTACCTTCTTCTTCAACTATATTTGATGTTTTCTTCTTCAAACTGTCACTAAATGTTTTTTCATAGTGTTCTTTAATATTTGATTTATTTCGGTATCCAATTAGTTATTTCCATTTTTTATTGCTCTTATATTTTTTCCTTCACTTCCCCGTAATCTTTTTATTGTTCTCCAAAATTTTCTATTATCTGATGCATGTATTTACAACCTAAAATCTACAATCTACAACCCAAAACATAATATTTTTTATCATTGCGAACATCTACATTGCTTTATTAAAACAATGAATACACTCCCAAAGCGTATATTTTAAATGACGATTTTGCTGAATACTCAACGTATTGCCAATCATTCTAGGAATTTTTGGAAAATCACCATTTCACTTCTGTCATTACGTCAAATGTCAGTGGAAAAGCAATCATAGGAATAAATATATAAAACTAACTAAAGCTACTACAAAAGGCTAATGTAAAATATACATAAACGTTTGAATAAATATCAACAAAAACGAATGGAACTGACATCTGACATAACTAGTGACAGAATGAGAGAAATGAAATGGTAGCTTGCCAAAAGTTTCCAGCATTTTTGGCTACAGATGCATTGAGTATTCAGCAAAAACGTCATTACAAATTTTAAGACTTACGTAGATGAAAAAACTTAAAAATGGTAGACATTAACTGTCATTCTTGTCATAGAATCCACTTTTTGTTGGCCACACTGACCTTAAACTAAATACGCTACCGTCAATAATTTAGTAACTGTCATTTATGATAAATATCAGGTTAAAAAACATATAAAATGGCATAACATATTTTTATTATTATTGTTTTATTTATTTTTCCACTATTTCCAGACGTTTCAATACAACGAAGAATTGCTTTGACGGCTGGAGGTTTTTTATTCTGAATTTAATAGCGTACAGTAAATGAATATAAAAACAATAAGCAATTGCCATAAAATAAATGTTTATTTCAAATGAAACTTCGTTTGATGTCCAAATAATGCAATGAATAATTCAATAGAAAAATATCGTTTGAAGTTAATTAATTATATTGGTTTCCATTTTTAATTTTTCTTTCAGTTGCATTCAATTTGTTTTCAATTTTGTATAAAAATTAAATTATCTAACTGAATGGATTCCACGTATTCCACCATCTCTATAAAAATACGGGGGTGGTTCTAGTTGGGCATTTAAATGAGTATGTCCACCCATCTCTCTCTCTCTTTTTACTGTTCTCTGTGAAGCTTTCGTTCTCTTTATAATATGTGCCATGGTGTTGAAGATATTTATAAACCTCGCACCTTATTCCGCTCGGAGTGGCGTTGCCCCTCACGAAATAATCTTGGTGCTCGGTCAATAATAAAAGTCTTCACCACCTTGGGGTATAATATACTATTATACTATTATACTATTATACTATTATACTATGAGTGTCAGTCCTATGATTTTTTAATTTTAGAATAGCATAAATCTCCGTCAAAAATACAGAAATATGTACTTCTAGCAAGAAGGAATATCTTGTATCATTCTTTTCACTATTCACCCCCTGTTCCTTCCCCAGTATTTGACCTGTCTGTGTACCAGGTCTCTTTCTGTGAGGTATCTCTACATCCTATTTAGAGCTGGCGAGAAGTTTATTAACTATATAGTCTGTTTTTATATCTAAAATAGCTGTCCTCTATGGACATGTGTCATGATCTTGCCGCAGGTGTATAGTTTAGGTACTGCAAAATAAATGGGAAGAAAATAAAGTTCATTTATTCTTTTAACCACTCAATTCCTGAGAAAGTGGTGAACACTCTTAAAAGGAATATGTTACAAGAGTATTTTTAATTTGTATGTATTTTCTATTGCCCAAAGATGAGTAATGTAAATTTTCCCCCCGGCATATTTTGATTCGTCAACAAAATAGATTGAAAATTCCGAGATAACACACAAAGGAGCGATTTTGTTAAATTTCCCCGGCATGTATTGTCTGCTTTGTATGATTTACACCGTTTTTATTTTGTACATTCAATTTTTCATTTTTGCGTATGGTTCCTAACCGACACGGAATTGTTCCATCATCAATCACGTCTACCACTTGAAGTTTGTATATCGAGTGTGCATATAATTCTATTTTTTTCCCAGATTCATTCGCATTTTGTTTTGGAATTAATGGAGTATGTTTGATGCTGTATTACGTCGAAAAAAATGTCTAGCATTGTTAGTTTTCCCCAACGAGGTAAAAAAGAAAGAGGAGAGAAAATAACAGTATACAGAATCATCGACCAAAGAGGCTTCTGAATATGGCCGACTTCCGTTGAGGCGTAAACAAACCGGAAGGGGAAACAAAAAACTTTTATATGCATCTTTTTAAGGTGTAACTCTTTGTTGTTAGAGAATTCGTCGAAAGTTGGTTAAATCACTACCACGCTTAACTTCCTCCATTTTTTTTACCACGTTGGTTTTCCCTACCAAAAACATGACAAAACTATTATTTTTGTCTTTGCTAAATGCATATCCATATCCATGTTTTGATTTTATCAATAGTTTGTGGTATATTCATCCTACTCTTAACTTCTCAGGTATCCCCATAAAAGAAATCTAGAGGAGTGGAATGAGATACTCATTCTATTGCTCTTTTTAGACCAATTCACCGATTTGGGTAGACGTTGCCCAAGTAATTTCTCACCAAAACAGCTCAGTAAGGTGGAGAACCATCTTGCTGCAGCATTTCTGTTTGGAAAGAGCCGGTTTAATTCGAAGATCAAAAAGTTCAGCACAACTTCTGAATATCTATAAACTTTGGGGTTTTTTCGATAATGTATGGCACCTTTTTGGCAAGTCTGTGATTAATTCTAATCGAAATATCATAATAATGAACCGTTTAAATGTATTACAAACGTTAGCCCTAATCTTTGACTCAAAACATTTGATTAGTTTATTTTTGGATTATGCACAAGCGCGACCTATCAATCGGGAGGAATTACACCATTCAAAATAGGATGCAGACGTACTTTTCGTAGCGGCAATGTGTCTTACGTCTTTTTCTACTGTCCCACTAACAGTTCCTCGTCAGATCTGTACTTTGTTGTTTACGGTCAATTATTAGTTTCTTCAAATCGTCTATCAGATTATCCTTCCAATAGTTCTTACACTAAATTTACTTAAAAAAGATGCCACTTCTCATCTCATTTTTTAGCGTTACTTTAAAAGCGGTCTCTTCTTCTTTTTTATCGTTCAAAGAAATATTAGATGGCTAAAGTTTCTTGACGTGGACTGGTATGGGGATTGTCTTCAAATGCTAGCAGAACATTTAGTTTCTTGTGTTCAGATATTGCTTTTCTACTACCTTTAGAGAGATCCTCTCTGCACATGAGCCGTTTCTCTAAATTAATTCTCAAGTTTGCTTATTGTGAATTGAGTAATTGGTTCTCGGTTTCAACATTTATAATTAAATAACAAACATACTCCTTTCTATGTATGTGTTTCATCTCCACAACCAAATGGTATTAGAATTTCAATTATTTTCCCTTTCAGTTAGCTTCATGTTGATAAGAGATTGTCTTTTTCTATTGAAACAACAATGTCATTAACAACTTGACAATAACAATTGTGTCAATAATGGTGTATTATACACCAAGGTGGAGATGACTATTATTATTGACCGAGCACCAAAATTATTTCGAGAGGGGCAACGCCACTCCGAGCGGAATAAGGTGCGAGGTTTATAAATGTCTTCAACACCATGGTGTATATACAATTTTTTCCACTATTAGCCAAATTTTTTCCGTTCTTTTGGAATAAACTATTGATTTATAAAAAATCTTGATAAAATATTCAACCCGAACCTGGATTATAACTGTTTTTGTTACATGATAAGATTTTGATGCTTATGTAACTTACACCTACCAAAAATGAAATAAATCTATATGGTGGTTCTAAAGTTATTACGTGAGAATTGTCAATGATACATTTAAATAACTTTGACATTAAAAGTTAATAGTCCAGTAAATGAAGGAGGAAAAAAAGGCAAAGTTAACATTAATGACGCCCTGTTTTCATCTTCCGGTTGGAAGTTGCATTTGCTACATCATTAAACATGAGACAAAGTTCTGCATGAAAACATAATAAGAAAGTGTAATAAAAATAATTATAATCCAGGTCTGGTTTGAGAAAAATTTGCAAAATTCGATAATCTCCATAACAACACCCTGTATATCACAATTTTTAAAATCCAATAGATTATTCGAAGAGAACAGAAAAAATAGAGCTGCACCAAAATATTTTTCGAAGTGCAGATCATGTTTTACTGCTTATATTCCAGTAAATAAAGGAAAAAAGCTAAAATTAATTACGCCCTATTTTCATCTTCCGGTTGGAAGTTGCATTTGGTACCTCATTAAACATGAGACAAAGTTCTGCATGAAAACGCGTGCAAGGGCGGAGAAAATCTCCCCAAAAGACCAGGAAAATAGGTTTTCAGCCAATATCTCCTAAAATGTGGCAGTTAGAGATTTTCGGCTCAGATAAAAATTGAAGTTCAGGTCATTTTCTACAAAAATGGTTCTCATGATTTTTTTCGTGTGGAAACTAATTGTAGATGGCGCCACCACATTTTACAGATTGGGAAAATCCTCGGTGCCATAAATGAGAAACCCTGTAACCAGACACTTTTGATGGATATTTATGTTTCCGAGGGTCTTGTTTTCCTCTCAGATGAGGCCTCAAGATATACTTATTAGGAAAACGGGCTATAAGATTAATTCTAGCGAGATGGACCTCGCCAGTGGACCTGAATCTAGCAACAATCAGCTTTGCACATGTGGCAAAAAACTGAAGTTCATTAGGCTTTTGGTAGGGAAAACTGAAAATGCCTCAAGAGTGAAGAATATTTACCCATAATACTCAGCAACAATTTCTTGCAGATTCTCCGCAAATTTTTGCAAATTTTTTGCAACCAGACTGATTAAGGTTTTTGGAATAACGAGTTATAAACGTTCTCCATGTTTCATTTATTATTTCATTTATTTATTTATTTATCAACGGGAGAACCCAGTATAATGATACAAGAATAATACATTATAGACTAAAATATTACATAGAAAATTTTTAACAAAAGTACAAGAGATTCGCGGGTTAATTGTCCGTGAATTGATAAAAAATGTATATAAAAATACATTGCAATTATGACATAAATCTGTTCGTCACCAGTCATCATCTGATTCTTGGTCAAGAACTTCTTCTGGGTCTAGAGCTCCCTCTAGCTCTACTCCGTCAACAACTTCTTCTGAGTCTACAGTTTCCTCTAATTCTACCTCTTGGGATAACATATTATTGCTGTATTTATAATTCGAACACTGGCGTGACTCACACCCTTGTTTATATATACGCAAGGCTCACACGAACCACAAATAGATGAGCAGACGACACGAGCGCCACGTAGAGCACACGCGCGGCGAACGACGGAGGAACGAAAGTAATAAATTATAGCGTATACATTTAGATATACTGGTTTTTCCCCGGGGTATCAAAGGTATGACTTATATACATCGATGGAAAGGTGGGAATTCCCCCGTTACACTAGTTAAGGTGTTAAAATGTTAGAAATAAAGAGCAGGGAGAAAAAAAAACACCAAAAAAAGTGCGTTTTTTCCTTGAGCCCGCGTTTTCTAATTTTATTGAAAAATGGACGACTTCGTCAAAAAAAGTAATTGCACAATCGAAAGGTAGACATTCTTAGCTTTCAAATGATGTATCATAGAGACCAATCGGATCATGTATAAATTTGTAATTGATGGTTGTTCACAAAATTTCTCCGCGATCCAAAAACAGCAAAAATTTGGGATTCAATAAACAACGATTAAATGAAAATTAAAAAAAATTAGGGTATACAAATTTCAGGGATGACAAAGGACCTTATGAGGACCCATAATCAAGAAAATTTTGAGTAAATTAGTGCAATACAAAAAAAATAGGATCAAATTCCTGGCGAGGTCAAAATTGCCCGGAATCAGAAAGTTTGACCCGTGTTCCGATATGGCCAAAAGAGTCAAGCGTGACTCAATTCACAGGATATGATAGCAGCAGAATTCCTCTTTCACATGAATCATGAGAAAATATGCATTTTTCACGCGCGCTTGGTACCGTTTTTCTCGAAACCGGTAAAATTTTCAAGAAAAATCATAGGGACCATTTTTGTAGAAAATTAACTGAACTCTAATTTTTATCAGAACCAAAAATCTCTAACTGCCCTATATTAGGAGATATTGACTGAAAACCTATTTTTCTGGTCTTTTGGGGCCATTTTCTCCGCCCTCGCACGCGTTTTCATGCAGAACTTTGTCTCATGTTTAATGAGGTACCAAATGCAACCTCCAACCGGAAGATGAAAATAGGGCGTAATTAATGTTAACTTTTTTCATTTATTTACTGGAATATAAGCAGTGAAACGGGATCTGCACTTCGAAAAATATTTTGGTGCCGCTCTATTTTTTCTGTTCTCTTCGAATAATCTATGGATTTTAAAAATTGTGATATACAGGGTGTTTTTATGGAGATTATCGAATTTTGCAAATTTTTCTCAAACCAGATCTGGATTATAATTATTTTTATTACACTTTCTTATTGTGTTATCAATGCAATAGATCCTTACCGAAAATGAAAGAAATATATTGGGTGGTTCTAAAAAGTTATGGCCTTCAAAAGCATTGGTCTAAATGAATAAAACACCTTTTATCTCTGTCAATAATTATGTTAGACCAATTAACCAAGGCTATTTGGAACCACCAAAGTGTCCTCTACTTGCAGTTATAGTGTAACTATTGTTAATGTGATGACCCATATTTTTAATCCCTTTGAAGGAAAAGCCGCCAAATGGCTTGCATAAAATTCTTTTATAAATTCGAATATTTAGAAATAATGCTTTTCAAATGTAATTAAAATTAATAAAGTGGATTAAAATTAACCTGCATAAAATATGTAATACAATTCAAGGTCATCACATTGACATTAGATACACTATAACCTATGATGGTTTAACTATGAAACACCCTGTACAATCGGAAACTAGCTAACTTCATCTTCAGGTTTGTGGCGTAGCTGTAGTGAATGTTGCAAATGTTTAGAAATTCTTAATTTCCAGTTCTCTCCTGAGAAATCCGGTTTAAAAACTGTGGAAAAAAAGTACTTTTATATTTTAATAAAATACGAAAAACCGGATATCGTTTTAACACCCCAATATATGATTCATAATTTTTTAACTTTCAATAAACACTTTTAATTCCTTCCAATACGGTATTTTATAAAACCTCGCATTCGAAACACCAAAATGGAGTAATGAATATATCTTCCAGCGCTAAAACAACCGCAAAACTTGCAAATAACTTGCGGTATTAAATTCGTAACCCGAGAAACTCTTCAAACGTCGTAGTATTAAATAGATGACCCTTTTGTGGCAGCTACTATTAAATAGAGATTCAGAGTTGTGAGTCTTTGAAAGGGTTTGGTTTATGTATATTTATTTTAGAGACATTAGTTTGGAAAGTTTGATATACAACTTGTTTGGAACTGCTCGGAATATGTAAGTATATATACGGTCGCTGACACATCGATATTTCGTTTTGTCAAAGAAACAATGTAAATGCAGACAAGAGACAGCCAAGAGATTCCACAAGAAGCGGAGGGAGGACTGGAATGCGAGAATTTATAAGAAACCGCGTAAGAATGAAAGAAATGCGTTTCTTGTGAATTAAAAAAATGTGTGTTATATATTTTTACACAGATTATAAAAAATCCAGTGTATTTTGCAATCTTTTTTATAAATATACAAATTACATGGCAAGTCATAGATAAAAGTCAGTACCATGACTTTACCCGATATCTGTTCTATGTGAATTGCGCCATAGAGACTAATAAACAAAGCATACACTGTGTGCCAAAATAAAGGAGTAAGTACTTACATTTTTTAATTGAAAATATTTTTTTATATTTTTTGGGCGATTTATTTTCTTTTTGCAGTCCTCAACATGACTGTAAATTTTAAAGCAAAAATTATATACAGGGTCGGACTTATAAAACAAATTATATAACAGTGCATTTGAGCTCGTTGCAAATGAAAACTGTGTTAGCTAAAATTGTACTTATATGCTTTGTCGGTAGATAAACGGATTCGCGAAATACCATTTTTTTTATTACTTAAATAACATTTTAACAAATAACACATTTATGAAAACAGTTTAGTAACTTTAAAACTTGGAGAAAAATACAACACACCCCACAAAAATTATCGCATCACTCATTATTTTTTAAAAATTTTAAATGTGTTGCCTGTTTTTCGAATTATATTAATATTACGAATTAAAACACCAATATATACGCCTTTTGCAACATTTATTTGATATCAGTTAAATCTACAGAGGACAAAAAGTTTGGTTTACTAAAACATAGAAAACATCTATACAAAAAAATGAGCGGTGCTTAAACTAAAACCAGCCAATGAATTTCTAATAGCGTGTGTTACCGCCACTCGCTTTAATTACAGCTTTCATTCGTCTTGGAAGGCTTCTGAACAGGTTCGGGACGTATCCTTGCGGCATGTTTTCCCAGAAGTTGAAAAGAACATTTTGAAGATCATCTAGTGCTCTTATTGGTGCCGGATGTTGCTGAATTTGCCATCCTAGATGATTCCAGACATGCTCTATTGGGTTAAGGTCCGGTCTACGTTCAGGCCAATCCAGGGTGGGTATCTCGACCTCTTCCAAGTACTGCCGAACCAGTCTAGCAGCGTGTGGACGAGCATTATCGTGCATTAGCACAGAGTTGTCACCGATATGATGCATGTAGGGCACTACATGGGGTTTTAGGATATTGGTTATGTACCTTTCAGCATTTAGTCTTTCATCATTCACTGGTACTCAACTCCGTGCGACCCTTGAAAGAAATTCCTCCCGATTCCATGATAGAGCCACCACCAAAGCTTTCAGTTTGACAATAATTAACCTGATCGTGCCGTTCACCACGTCGCCTATATACTGGTACACGCCTATCTGATGAATACAGACAAAAACTTGATTCATCCGTGAATAAAATATTGGACCAAATTTGAATATTCCAATTTGCGTGTTCTCGAGCAAATTCCAATCTTGCTACTCGAAGTTCTCTGGTAAAACGTGGACCTTTAGCTGGTACTCTGGCTCGTATACCTGCTTCTCTCAGCTTATTTCGAACTGTTTGTAGGCTTATTCGGACATTACGAGCAGCCAACAGATCTGTTTGCAGCTTCGAGCGATGCATTCTCCAAGACAGAAATGATTTACTCGAGCATTTTTGCTTCCAAAAATTTTTTTAAGAAATTGTGATAATTTTTTTCCCATGATAAGAAACCAGAAATATCTATTAAGTTTCTACATATACAGATTGTCCCAAAAAACTGAAATTAAGTATTGAATACCAGTGATGCGATAATTTTTGTGGGGTGTTTATTATAAATGTGGCCACCTAACAGCCCAGATTTAAATCCAGTTGATTATTCAATTTGGGGAATTTTCGAACAAAATTTGTATGACAGACAACAATTTGAAACAATCGAGCAGCTCAAAGAAAGAATGCAGTTTGTTTGCAACAATTTTGAACAGGTTGCAATAAATGGGGCTCTCAATTTAAGGCGCAAACGACTTCAAGAAGTGGTAAACAATAATGGTGGCCACATTCATAATATTTTACTCCAAGTTTCAAAGTTACTAAACTGTTTTCATAAATATGTTATTTGTTAAAATGTTATATACCGAAAATGCATATAAGTACAATTTTAGCTAAGACAGTTTTCATTTGCAACGAGCTCAAATGCACTGTTATATAATTTTTTTATAAGTCCGACCCTGTACAATATTTTTGCTTCCAAATTTACAGTCATGTTGAGAACATGTTAGGTTATTAGCCCTGCCAAAAGAAAATAAATCGACAGAAAAAACAAAAAAAATATTTTCACAGTGTATATTGATGGTACCATAGATAACCTACTTATAGATGAGCATCTGACCCGTGGCGCTTCATGTGCCGAATTAATTGTACGGATGGCGCCACCTTGAGAGCCTGAGCAGTAACTCTAACATGTTTGACATGGTTGTGATCTTTGCTAACAGTCGGTAGACTCCGTTTCATTTAAGAAGAAACCAGGTGAAGTTTGCCAACTGTCTTGCGCAAGAACCAATATCGGTCTTGCTTATCCACGTCGCCTCAAACGACCGTTTTCATGCCATTGGCGTTACAAACAAACATCAACACCAATCGGTAATTGAAAGTATAAATATTGTCCCGATACCAAGTATTTTCATAAACCAGTGTCTATTTTATGTGAGAATATCTCTAAAAGCTTCAAAGAATTCCCAAATATATTTTATTCAAACTATACATACGATAAATGCATTTTTAATATTGTTAATTCGTTTTAACCTACAAAATGTAAAAACGCTACGCTACTGATTTGAAGTCGAATGTCAATTTCACAATATGGCGCTGGTTTTGACAACAAGTTCTCGCATACGATTGCAACTTCAAGTGGCTTATACTTGCTTGAAACGGAGTCTACGGCACTAAGCTATGCGCGACTGCGCAATAGTCTATGTGCCAATCATATTTCACCAAACAAATTCAACTTCTTCACAAACCTTATTAATTTTTTTTCGGGAATTTTATTATACAATGAGGCTTCATTTTATAAGTTATTATTTATAGTGATTTATAGCAATAAAAGTCAACAATATATTTATAACTAAACTTAACTACTATCATTATTTTTAGCTACTTTCTCAAGTTTTTAATGTTATTAAAATTTATACAGTTACAATGATTATTTTCGTTTGTTTGCTAATAACTCCCCGAACATATTTAAATATATACGAGCCACTGTATACGACAATGTTTCCCAGTTTTCCAGCTAGCCCGGAAAACTTTTAATTATTTTCGTTTTGCACGGACTCAACTCGCTTTTGCGGTCATTCGTACCGCTAGAGCAAACTTCATTAAATTATTGGAAAAAAGATCAGAGCTTCTGAATAGAAAAATGGACAGAAACAGAAAATATATACAGAGTTCGGCAAAAGTCCGGGACCGGACAAATATCGAAGAAAATATAAATTTTCTGGAAAATCTTCTTATACCACAAATTTTACTCCAACTTTAACTATAATTTGAAAATATTTTGGAATATACAGGGTGTTCCAATAAAGTGTGGCGTATCAAAGTTATATTTTTTCTTATGGAACACCCTAAATTTTATTACATTTTCTGATTGCCCCTAGAAAATATAATACCCCTTCATAATGGTTCCCTATACCTAAATACAGAGGGTTCCGAGTTATGCTGACTTTTTTAAAAATGTGAACATTTCGAAAAAAAATTAATAACTCATTGATATATCAAGTTCTAGCAAATTTTCTCTTACATCTCAATAGTTGGGTATTCGTTGAATGTATTCCTACATTTATTTTGCAAGTAATTACGTAACTTCTTTCATTTACCACAATATATTATATTTATTTAATTGATCTCAAAGATATTAATGTCCATTTTTGTTATTGTTATGTTGATTTATGCTTATATTCCATATATGGATACCTATTCCATATTTGGTTACTCATTTGTGATTTTGTTTTTTGTGTTAGATTTTAATTTGATTAAAGCTGTTAATTACTACATATAAATGTATGACTAATTAGTAAAAATATTAAACTGATTTAATTCATGTAAAGTTTTTTTTTTATATCCCAAAAACAAAATGGTATTCCATATTTGGTGACTTTCCTCTATTTAATAACTATTCAATTCACTGTCTGATTCATTTTCCATATTAAATTTTCTAGTAATATCAATCATACACCAGTATAGTTATTGAAATTCTTGCAATTAGCAATAAGTTATTTAAAACGTCACTTTTGCTTTTAACATACATCATGCACACTAGACAAAAAACTGCCTATAAAACGATCTACTCCTATATATATATACAACATGTTGATACTATCATATATTATATCTTCATAGCCTGTTGGTTTATGGCTCTGACTTGGTGAAGCGAGGAATTTTGTGCATGAGTTGTATAAATAATCTTCAATATAATTATGTGTCAGGTGACATTTTCATTATCCACATCTATTATTCACTGGTGAATAATGTACGTCATTATACTTGAAGAAGCTCACGTAAAATGTTGAAATTATCAAATAGTCGTGGATAAAAAAGTATTTGTTTTTGAAGGCGTTTACTGAATCTTATGGAAACGGGCATCTTTGATCACGCAGCTTTTTATCAATTTTTTCAAAATAAAAAAGTTCTTTCGACTTAGGTCGAGACTGTATGTTTTCTTGCTTTAAAGACTGAATTGTTTTCCGAGCAGTGTGAGAACTTACATTGTTTTGGTGGAGGGTAATTTATCGTTGGGGGTTGGTTTTTCGAAACTCTACAATTACTTCTGACAAACAGATCGATTTGTACCAACCAGCAGTAACAGTTCTTTGATCTTGCAGAGGGAGTGCTTCTACGTGATTACTTTTTAGACAAATGTCGTCACCATTTTTTTGGGAACACTTTTCAGGACTATATACAGAGTATTTTAATGAAAAGTGTCCACCCCACATAATTATTTCATGAAGAAATGGAAAAACAGATCAAAAATTATATAGAGGGGACGTCTTTCTGCTCATATGTGTAGACGTGTCATCCCTTCCAATTTTTTCAATGGAACACCCTATGCATTATTCTTCTCTACAAGAGAACTACATCAAATTTTTCAAGTCAAAGATTATGGTTAACGTTTGTAATACATAATTGTGATATTGTGACTAGGATTAATCATAGACCTGTCTTTTTTCCATTTCTTACAACGTAATGTGTTTTTTTTTCAAAGGAGCCATCCCTTCACCGATACCACCTCAGCCTCCTGGGCTTATTGTGAATAGGATAGGATAAATCCCGTCTGGTCCCGGTGATTTATATGGTTTGAAGTTGTTTATAGCCCATTTTGTCTTTTCCGCATCTACCACTGCCTTCGCTGTTCGCCAGTCTATCCTGGATGCCCATCGTGGTCGATCCAGTTCTGTCGCTGGAGAGTTCTGCGGTGGCATGGTAGGTATTGATCCAGGGAAGTGTACCTTAAGTAGCTCTTCCATGGTTTCTTTCCCATTTCCAGTGTATTGTCCGTTATCTTTTTTGATAACGTCCTTGGAGAGAATCTTCTGCAGTCTGGCAGACTCGTGAGTCTGACTTTCCTTACCAGTTTGATGTATTCAGTTAGGGCACTCTTATAATCCGTCCATTCTTCTGAATTTTCTTTCTCAACTGTCTCCATTTTTCGGCAAGTTCATTTGTCCACCAGGGCACATTCCTGTTGGATTTCTTCCTCACCGTTGGGCAGTTGTTTTCAAACGCCGAGATAATTGCTTCCTTTGGGACTTTAAGAAACCAAAAAGGATTGTCTTTTAAGTACTGCATATTACAGCATAGTTAGTGCCTGTCAAAAAGTATTAAATGTCAAATTTTAACCGTCATCTTTAGTTAACTTAACGCAAAAGTTTGAGACCTCTTCACTTTAAGCTATAAATAAACTGATTTTTTAAAGTTGATGAGTCAGTGGAAAAATGGAGTTGAACCTTTAGACCTGCTTTGATGCAGGAACATTTTTTGCCGCACTGACAAAATATCATGTTCAATAGTTCCGTGTCAATTCTATTAGAAAACTGATATAGCGGAGTTATAAAGAACTGGTGTGTTCCATTAAAAACTAAAATGTAAAATTACTTTTAACATATAGGAGGCAATGAGCGTTGAAGAAAAAACATTCCACAGTACATTAAAAGTACCTATACTTATGAAATGAAAGAAAAAAACTTTAAATCTCTAGTATTACCGATTTAATGAAAATTAAATGTTCTCTAGGTAGGTTGAGTTGTTTGAAAAATATGTGATTAAACACACACGAATAAATTGCGTTACCCTAGAATTCCGAAGAATTCGAAACTCAATTTAGTTCCGGAACCCCTATTCTTCTTCTTTTTAGGGGATTTTGAGTGCCTCCTAAAACAATAACAAATGCCATAACCTACAAATGTTTCGTTTATGTGGTTTATTGTTTTGTGTGTTTATTGATTTCCGGATTTTATTAAAGTATTTGTGGTATAGTGTAACTTATGTTAATGTGATGACCTTGAATTGTATTAAAAATTTTATGCAGGTTAATTTTAATCCACTATTAATTTGAATTACATTTGTAAAGCATTATTTATCACAATATTCGAATTTATAAAACAATTTTATTCACGCCATTGGGCGACTTTTTCCTTCAAAGGGATTAAAAATATGGGTCATAACATTAACAATAGTTACACGTTTTTTATTAGTTTTATGTCCATTAAAAGGTAAATAAGCAGAAGCACATTTTCTACTAAAAAATAACACAAAAAACTACTAAAAACTGAACGTGGATGATGTAAATTGACAACTGTCAAATTCTTCTAGTCGACTTTCACTTTGTCCTAATCAAGTTGGATAGTCAAGCAGGATTTAACAACAGAAAGTACTTTGAATCTGGCAACAAGGGCAACAAGCGGTTTATTCAAATCTAAAAACATTTTTAAAACTAAATTTCATAAATAATTATAACTTTATGAGATAAATATCGTTATCATGGAAAAAGATATGTTATTCTTTACCCTCCTGATATGAATTCACTTGTTAATTCATACCCATGAATCTAGCCCATTCTGTTGGTTATACAAGTAACTAAAAATGACCTTCTCTTAACATAAAAAAAGACAGTAAGAAATCTGAATGAATTTAATGTAACTTTGGATATCCAGTGTCATAAAAATAATAGTAAAATGAAAATATTCAACGTTAAAGCGATACATTCTTCAAAATATAATAGAAGACCAGCTTATTAACCTCTCCTACCGCCCCCGCTCCATTAGATTACAAACACAAGTAGACCCGCATAAAATTTCCCCATCAATTAAATTTTCCACGGTGATCTATCAAGCTTGCATGTCCACGTTACAGTCGTGCCCCGACCTAACTTGAATTGACACAAGAGATTTGGCGCGTACGTTCATCAACCAATCGAGGAGCGTATAGTAAGTGCGCGCGCACCTTCACTCGCATCCTACGTCACTCGAGATCAATAACCGGGTAGCGAATCCAAGTTGGCGCCGAACAAAATTCACGATTTTAGTTTTATGTGTGATAAAAATGGAAAAGGCTGTTTTTTCACTAGAAAGGTAAATGAAAAGCATGTTTGAATTTGTTTAAATGTCCGTTAAATTGTTTGTCTATGGTAAATTGTTGTTGGAATTCGGGAAATAGTGAGATGTTGCCAAGTAGTTGATTTGTGCTTTCCGAAATATCTAATAGTGGTATTTAGGGGGGAGTTTATTGACTCACGGTTTGTTTGGAAAACATTTTTCATACACTCTGGATGATAATTTTCCGGGAAAGTA